>CM032626.1:28434369-28707727 GCA_019097785.1 Fraxinus excelsior | reverse complement strand
GATCACATGCTTTACAAGAATCATAAGGACTTTTCAAAGGTTGTAATGTGGCTTATGGTCAAGGTGGGAAATATTTGGTATGTGACTCAAGAGCCATCGAAACTACTGAAGTAAAGATAAATAGATTTAGCTCAAACATATATACATAAGATGTAGCGACCGCGAACTTTTAAATTAAATAAAATAATTTTCTCGAAAAACGTGTCGCTAAAACGTTAACCCTAATTTTTAGAGAAGCGGTTCGTCTAGCCGTTATTATATTGAATTCAAATGTATTCGATCGAATCCGATCCCGAATAATAATTTTATTATCAATTTCGAATTATTTTATTTAAATCCAATTTTTATTAATTTCAAGTCCAATTACGAAAGCCCAATTATTCAAGCTCAATTATTTAAAGTCCAATTTAATATAAGTCCAATACTTTATACTTTAAGATCCAATTTTATTCAAGTCCAACTAGAAAATCACTAAACCCAACTTTTCAGCCCAATTAGTTTTTTTGGGATTTGTGCCCTAAACATCCATTATCCATATAACTCCCTCGTTTTCCCTCCTCCTTCACTGTTCATACAACAGCCTTGGTAAGAAAATTTGTCCATTCTCTCCAACTCTCTCTCCATTTCAATGTGTCCAATGTGAGACACCATTGATGCTAGAAAATTCATTTCTAGCATCAACAGTGAACTCAACAATGAACAATGCAGTTCACATTTCATCCACTGCAACATCACTCCAACACCACCACCAAACCAACACCTAAACAACACCATTGCAGTCAACTTACTGCACCTCCAGAACAAATGCAAGCACCACACAAACCATAACCAACCTCCAAGACCAACAAGACAGCCACTACTCCAACCCGTCACCCACACTCTTCAAACCCGAAATCAACCAGCACACCAAAATCGACATCCTCAAGCTCAACTGCAAGCTCACACGAGCTGCAGTCTCAACACCATCCAAACCCACCATCACCCAGTTTCGAATCATACACTGCAGCTACCCATTCGAACGGTCCAGCCCTCAGTCCAGAAATCGCCATCGCCAACATCCACCACGAAAACAGCCAACACCACCTTAGCCTCAACCGCACTGCCCAAACAGTCCCCAAAACCGAAAGGAAACCAACAAATCAAATCCCCAAACCCGAAATCGGAGCTCCAATCGCGAAATCAAAACCCAAAATCACTGCCACAAATCGACCCAACACCATAGCCAACTCCACCATCCCTCAAACCAAGAAGAAAATAAAAGAAGAAACCCTAAGCACTTACCTTGATTTTTCGCCAAGAAAGTCACAAAACCCGAACCCTAGCCTCGTTTTCCATCTCGGTTTGAACCATCCTTTCGCACCCAAGGTCCCAAAATCGAATCCCCTCCCCTACCCTTGGGCCGGCGCCACCACGTGTGGCGGCGCTGCCACCACCGCCGGTCGGTGGTGGCAGTGAAGGAGAAAGGGGAAAGGGGCTTCGCCCCTTTCCCTGCCCGTCAGTTCTCTCTCTCTCTGTAGAGAGAGAGAATTGATATAAGGGTTTTTAAATTTAAACTTTTAAATTTATTATTTAAGCCCCAAGTTTTTAGTTGATTTATTTCAGTCCCTTAATTATTTATGTTTTAATTTCAGCCCTTACATTTCCTATTTTCAGTTTAAAGGTTTAGTTATTTCAGTCCCTAGTTTATATAAGTTATTATTTCAGCCATTTAATTTTATTTACAGCTTTAATATATTTACGGTTTAGTCCTTAAGCTATTAAAAGTTATTATTTCAGTTTTCAGCTTTTATTTTCAGCTTTTATATATTTACAGTTTAGTCCTTAAACTTATAAAAGTTATTATTTCAGTTTTTAACATTTATTTTCAGCTTTATTATAACTACAGTTTAGTCCCTAAACTTATGAAAGTTATTATTTTAGCCCTTAAAGTTTTATTTTCAGATTTAATAAATTTCCAATTTAGCCCCTAAACTTTATTTTATCATTTTAAGCCATTTATTACAATTCCAATAATTTTCAATTAAGTCTTTAAACTTAATTTCAACACTTTAAAACTTTAAAGCTCGAAATACTAATTCAAACTTATTTTCTATTAGCTAGACGAAACGTACGGACCACTAAGAGATTGAAGTTACTTCTCGCACTATTTTCACAAACTCGATATATTGAGGTAGACTCGCCACCATTAATTAGTTTAAATTATAATTGCATGCTTTATGTGAATTACGTGATTTATATGCTTTAATGCATAAGATGAGAATTTATCATATGAGATATATGATATTGTTATGCTTGCCATAACTTATATGCTTAATTGCATGAGAAAGAAGAGAATCCCTTATGGGATAAGAAGAGAATCCCTTATGGGATAAGAAAAGAATGTTATGCATAACTTATGTGCCTCATCAGCACAAGAAAGAAAGAGTACCCACATCCCATGTTTTCAAAGAGCCTATGATTTTCAAGAAAATGAACCAAAGATGATATCACAATGTATATTGCATAAGTGTGTATTCAATTATTCTGTAAATTAATTATCGGCGATGAGTCTACTGAGTATTTCTTCGAAATACTCACTCTGCTATTTTTTAACAATATTTGCAGATTTCGGAGGCGATCGCGATTGATCCGGCAGTGGTGGCATAGAAAATTTGACTATCAAAATTATTATCTCTTTGAAGTTTTTGTATTCGAATATTGATAACATTTTGACGATTTCCGCTATTTCTAAAATGTGATATTTAAATTTTAAATTTCTATGAGTTTATTGTCGATACAGTTCTTCAATTACAAATGTGATTTCAAAATTAGGCTATTTCCGCAAAAATTGATTTTGAAATTTAGGGCAAAAGACGATGATGTGGCAATCCGGGTTAACAGAACTCGGGGCGCTACAACTTGGTATCAGAGCCGGTCTGCGTTTCTGTAGACTGGCAAATTTTCAAAAAAGAAAAAGAGAAAATTTTCAAAGAGATTTTTCTTATTATTATTATTATTACTGAAAGTTGCCACTGCCATCATTCGATCTGCCGACTCCGAAGGTAAAAGAAGTTTATGAAGTTTAATGTTATTTTATTCGGATACCTGTTTTACGATTTACGAGATTTAGAAGAAGAGAAAGAAATGTATCCGGATTAGAAAGAAAGAAAAGAAAGAAAGAAAGAAAGACGAGTTTGTGCATAATTTACAAGAATTTTTAAATTTTTACGTCCTCGTAATTTTAACTAAGAAAGACAATAACCCCGCATAATTGGACTTTGCATAATTGATTTAGGACATGGCACCCATTCGTAGAAATGCACCAAGTGACGCGGAACAAGCCGCAAGAGATTATGATCGATTCAGGCCCGAACTCGATTGGACTATAGCCCAACACATAAAGCAACTAAACATCGTACGCGATCGGGCCATACAGCATGGCTATGTGACTAATGATCGTTGATCGATCCACCTTTTACATATACATAGATGCATTGGTGTCACCTAATATAGAGGTGGAATATGACACCTTTTGTGCGAGATTTGTGGCATACTGGCCCATGTATTTTGAGTACCGCTTTGGGGTTGCACCCGAAGGGGAGCCAAAACCCGAACCAATGCCCGAGCCCGAACTTGGGCAAGGAGATGGGCTAGTACCCGGGGATGAACTCGAGGAAAACCCCGAGGAAGACCTGGAAGAGGACGCTGATCCGGCACTCGAAGAATTCTCCGACGCCGAATCATGTGTAACCGAAGGAGAATAGAGTGATAGAATCTAGTGTATGTTTGACATTTTATGTTCGACATACATGCCTTCCTACTTATGTACCATCATTAAGAGAAGTTGAGTTATAAATGAGATGATGTTTAGTTTCCAATTTCCAATTAGTAGAACGACACGGACCAGAAAAGAGAAGGGAAAGCAAGAGTATTTGCTATGGATGCAGTCGAGGATTCTGATATGATAACAGCTATACTATCTATTTCTGGTATACCTGTATATGTTCTGATAGACTCTGGAGCCACACATTCATTTATATCAGATGCATGCTTAAAAAGACTGAACCTGATAGGAGTAGAGACTGGTAGTACTCTTGAGGTTAGTTTGCCGTCGGGAAGCACTATCGACACTAATAAGATTGCCAAGGCCGTACAAATAGATTTTGACGGTCAAGTTTTGGAGGCAGACTTGAATATTATTCGAATGAAAGATTTCGATATTATTCTGGGTATGGATTGGCTCAGTGCCAATCGTGCCGCAATTATGTGCCACGAGAAAGAAGTCATTTTTCGCAAGGACGGTGAAGAAGTATTCAGATTTTATGGGACGAGAATCAAGTCACTTCCTCGCCTTATCTCCGCCTTACAAGCCAAGAAGTTTTTAGCCAAGGACGATTGTCAAGGCTTTTTGGTTAGTTTGCAAGACAAGCCCGTAGAGGAAATTACCCTGGAATCAGTGCCAATAGTATGTGAGTACGGCGATGTTTTTCCAGATGATCTACCCGGTACTCCGCCGGATAGACAAGTGGAATTTTCTATCGACTTGGTACCAGGAGCTGCCCCTGTTTCCAAGGCTCCGTACCGTATGGCGCCAAAGGAATTGCAAGAACTGAAAGTGCAATTGGAGGAATTGCTAGATAAGGGTTTCATCAGACCAAGTGTATCTCCATGGGGAGCGCCCGTTTTGTTTGTAAAGAAGAAGGATGAAAGTATGAGAATGTGCATCGACTATCGAGAACTTAACAAGTTGAGGATAAAGAATAGGTATCCTCTCCCCAGGATCGAGGACTTATTCGATCAGTTGAAAGGCAAAGCTATTTTCTCCAAGATCGACTTGAGATCTGGCTACCATCAGTTAAAGGTTTCGCCAACGGACGTACCAAAGACAGCGTTCAGAACACGATATGGACATTACGAGTTCGTAGTGATGCCTTTCGGACTCACGAACGCACCGGCGATATTTATGGATTTGATGAACAGAGTTTTCCATTCGTATCTCGATAAATTCGTCATTGTTTTTATCGATGACATACTAATCTACTCCAGAGATTCGACACAGCATGAAGAACATTTGAGAATAGTATTGGAAACGCTGAGAGCAGAAAAGTTGTATGCCAAATTCAAGAAGTGTGAATTTTGGCTTGAGAGAGTAGGTTTCTTGGGTCACGTTGTTACAGCTAAGGGCATCGAAGTTGATCCTTCTAAAGTGGAAACTGTAACGAATTGGCCGACACCTGCAAATGTTGGAGATGTGAGAAGTTTTCTTGGATTAGCCGGATACTATCGACGATTCATAGAAGGTTTCTCTAAAATAGCAGGCCCTATGACTCAGTTGACAAGGAAAGGAATTAAGTTTCTGTGGACCGAACAGTGTGAGCAAAGCTTCCAGAAACTTAAGAACAGACTCGTCTCAGCACCAGTGCTGACTGTACCAGATGGGTCTGAGGGTTTCGTTATTTACAGCGATGCATCCAAACATGGCTTAGGTTGTGTATTGATGCAAAACGGCAAAGTGATCGCCTATGCTTCAAGACAGTTGAAGCCGCATGAGAAGAATTACCCAACTCACGACTTAGAGCTTGCAGCTGTAGTGCACGCTCTTAAGATTTGGCGACACTATCTATACGGTAGTAAATGTGAGATTTACACAGATCACAAGAGCCTCAAGTATTTCTTCACTCAGAAGGAATTGAACATGCGACAACGTCGATGGCTAGAGCTGTTAAAGGATTACGACTGCACCATCCTGTACCACCCGGGTAAAGCAAATAAGGTTGCCGACGCTTTGAGCAGAAAGGACACTGGACAGTTATCAGTTTTGGGAATGACGCAAGATCAATTAATCCGAGATTTTCAGAATTTAAGGATCGAAGTGCGAGCCCCATCAGTCCAAGGACCTATCAAATTGGCAAATCTGACCGTGAAACCAGATTTGAGAGGTCGGATTGTGACGGCTCAAGTCGGAGATAAATTCCTAGAAAAGATCAGATCCGAAGTTGGAACTGGCAACAGAATAGGTTTCGAAATTGCCGCTGATAAAGCACTTATGTTCAGAGGGCGTCTCTGTGTACCGAAAGATGAGCTTATTAGAAATGAGATTTTGACAGAAGCTCATTCAGCACCATATGCATGCCACCCAGGAGGGACAAAGATGTATCGTGATTTGCGCAATACCTTTTGGTGGAGAAACATGAAGGGTTGTATTGCAAAGTTTGTCTCTCGATGCATGACGTGTCAGCAAGTTAAGGCTGAACACCAGAGACCATCAGGATTGTTAAATCCTTTGGATATACCAGAATGGAAATGGGAGAAAATTTCCATGGATTTCGTAACAGGGTTACCGAAATCAGTGAAAGGACATGACGCTATTTGGGTTATCGTAGATCGACTTACGAAATCAGCTCATTTCCTACCAATCAGAATGACTCTCAATGTGGATCAGTTATCTCAGTTGTATGTTAGAGAGATTGTTCGAATTCATGGAGTACCAGCTTCCATTGTCTCAGATAGAGACCCGAGATTTACATCGAGATTTTGGAAGAGTTTACAAGTAGCGATGGGTACTAAATTAAATTTTAGTACTGCTTACCATCCCCAGACCGATGGACAGTCTGAACGCACTATCCAAACACTAGAGGATATGCTTAGAGCTTGTGTGCTAGACTTGAGTGGAAATTGGGAGACTCACCTTCCATTAGTGGAATTTGCAGGCTACTATTGGTATGGCACCATATGAGGCACTTTATGGACGACGACGACGATGTCGATCACCAGTCTATTGGGATGAAGTAGGTGAAAGGAGAATTTTAGGTCCAGAATTGATTGAAAGGACCGTTGAAGCTATTGAAAAGATCAGACTGCGAATCAAGGCCGCACAAGACAGACAGAAGAGCTATGCCGATAAAAGGAGAAAAGACTTGGAGTTTACAATTGGAGAGAAAGTATTCTTGAAAGTAGCTCCTATGAAAGGAACTATCCGTTTTGGCAAGAGAGGGAAGTTAAGACCCCGTTTTATCGGACCATTCGAGATATTAGAGAAAGTGGGTAACGTGGCTTATCGTTTGGCGTTGCCGCCCGAGCTATCGGCCGTACACAACGTTTTTCACGTTTCCCTATTGAGAAAGTATATCCACGACCCGAGTCACGTGGTAAATTTTCAGACTATTTCGATTCAGAGAAATCTGTCCTATGAGGAGAGACCTATGTGCATTATAGAAAGAAAAGTCCACGTCTTAAGAAACAAAGAGATTTCGTTAGTTCAAAGTCCAATGGGGTAGACAGGATAGCGATGAAGCTACCTGGGAGAAAGAGGAAGAGATTCTGGCTAAGTATCCAGATATATTAGATCAAGTAAGTTTAAATTTCGAGGACGAAATTATTTTAAGGGGGTAAGGTTGTAGCGACCGCGAACTTTTATTTATATAAATTAGTTTTCTCAAAAAACGTGTCGCTAAAACGTTAACCCTAATTTTCTAGAGAAGCGCGTTCGTCTAGCCGTTATAAAATTGAATTCAAAACTATTCGATCGAATCCGATCCCGAATAATTATTTTATTATCAATTTCGAATTATTTTATTTAAATCCAATTTAATAATTTCATGTCCAATATTTTGCGAACCCAATTATTTAAGTCCTATATTTAATTAAGTCCAATTCTTCTATACTGTAAGGTCCATATTGTTATTAGTACTTTCTATTTGTTTTAGCCTTTTTATTCATTGGTCCAACTAGAAGAAAATCACTAAGCCCAACTTTTCAGCCCAATTAGCTTTTTTTTTAGGGATTTGTGCCCTAATCATCCACTATGAAATTCATATAACTCCCTCGTTTTCCCTCCTCCTTCACTATTCATACAACAGCTTTGGTAAGAAAATTTGTCCATTCTCTCCAACTCTCTCTCCATTTCAATGTGTCCAATGTGAGACACCATTGATGCTAGAAAATCCATTTCTAGCATCAACAGTGAACTCAAACAATGAACAATGCAGTTCACATTTCACCACCAATCCACTGCCTTATGTCACTGCAAAAACTCACCACACCATCACACTCACATGCCAAAGCTATCAACTCTCATGAGACCAACAACTCAATGTTCCAACACTATGACCTACAATAAAAACCGAAGGAACCACCAACCACCACAACATTGCTTACAACACCACAACAACACCAACCTCTGGCAAAGCTTACTAATTCAATATAGGTAGTCACATAAACACCCCACGTTCATAAGACCGAAATTAGAAAGAACCCAAGATGCAGCCACCTTAAACTTACCTTGCACCCTCCATTCTTCTGAGAGAACAAATTCGAGCAATCACACATAACCAAACCACCCCACACGGCAACAAGACCAGTCACCACCCAAAATCGAGAAGCACAAACCCAAACCCGAAAGCAAAGCCATAGACCGAAGCAACTGCAACACCATCACAACACCAAAAGCCAACTCCACCAAACCACCAATAACCGAGAACATCACCCAAAAACCACCAACCAAATCAAGTCCCCAAAACCGAAAGGAAACCCCCAAGTCGAGCCCTAAACCGGAGCTCCAATCGCGAAACCAAAACCCAAAATCACTGCCACAAATCGACCCAAACCAGCGCAACTCTACCACCCAAGAAAGAAAAACAAACATTAACCCACGCCTTACCTCATGTTTGGCCGAAACCGAACCTCCATTGAGTCCAAACCTCCATTTTTCCGCACACCAAGAGCCCAAATCAAACCCCCCTCCCCTACCCTTGAGCCGGCGCCACCACCGCCGGTCGGTGGTGGCAGGAAAAGGGAAAGAAAATGGGGAAGGGTTCCCCTGTCGGTCGACGTCTCTCTCTCTCTGTAGAGGGAGAGATGTAAAAAAGGGGAATTATATAATTTTAACCTTTTACAAATTGTTAATTTAAGCCCCAAGTTTTTAGTTGTTTTATTTCAGTCCCTTAAATGTTTGTGTTTTAATTTCAGCCCTTACATTTCTTATTTTCTGTTTAAAAGTTATTTAATTTAGTCCCTAATTTATATAAGTTATTATTTCAGCCATTTAATTTTATTTACAGCTTTAATATATTTACAGTTTAGCCCTTAAGCTATTAAAAGTTATTATTTCAGTTTTTAACATTTATTTTCAGCTTTAATGTATTTACAGTTTAGTCCCTAAACTTATGAAAGTTATTATTTTAGCCTTTAAAGTTTTATTTTCAGATTTAATAAATTTTCAATTTAGCCCATAAACTTTATTTTATCATTTTAAGTCATTTATTTCAATTCCAATAGTTTTCAATTAAGTCCTTAAACTTAATTTCAACACTTTAAAACTTTAAAGTTCGAAATACTAATTCAAACTTATTTTCTATTGGCTAGACGAAACGTACGGACCACTAAGAGATTGAAGTTACTTCTCGCACTATTTTCACGAACTCGATATATTGAGGTAGACTCGCCACCATTAATTAGTTTAAATTATAATTGCATGCTTTATGTGAATTACGTGATTTATATGCTTTAATGCATGAGATGAGAATTTGTCATATGCGATATATGATATTGTTATACTTGCCATAACTTTATATGCTTAATTGTATGAGAAAGAAGAGAATCTCTTATGAGATAAGAAGAGAATGTTATGCATAACTTATGTGCATCATCCGCACAAGAAAGAAAGACTAGCCACATCCCATGTTTTTAAAGAGTCTATGATTTTCAAGAAAATGAACCAAAGATGATATCACATTGTATATTGCATAAGTGTATTCAATTATTCTGTAAATTAATTATCGGCGATGAGTCTACTGAGTATTTCTTTGAAATACTCACTCTGCTATTTTTAACAATATTTGCAGACTTCGGAGGCGATCGTGATTGATCCGGCAGTGGTGGCATAGAAAATTTGACTATCAAAATTATTATCTCTTTGAAAATTTTGTATTCGAATATTGATAACATTTTGTCGTTTTCCGCTATTTCTAAAATATGATATTTAAATTTTAAATTTCTATGAGTTTTACTTGTCGATACAGTTTTTCAATTACAAATGTGATTTCAAAATTAGGTTATTTCCGCAAAAAATGATTTTGAAATTAGGGCAAAAGACGATGACGTGGCAATCCGGGTTAACAGAACTCGGGGCGCTACAGCTTGGTATCAGAGCCGGTCTGCGTTTCTGTAGACTGGCAAATTTTCAAAAAGAGAAAATTTTCAAAGAGATTTTTCTTATTATTATTATTATTATTACTGAAAGTTGCCACTGCCATCATTCGATCCGTCGACTCCGAAGGTAAAAGAAGTTTATGAAGTTTAATGTTATTTTAATCGGATACATGTTTTACGATTTACGAGATTTAGAAGAAGAGAAAGAAATGTATCCGGATTAGAAAGAAAGAAAGAAAGAAAGAGTTTGTGCATAATTTACAAGAATTTTTAAATTTTTACGTCCTCGTAATTTTAACTAAGAAAGACAATAACCCCGCATAATTGGACTTTGCATAATTGATTTAGGACATGGCACCCATTCGTAGAAATGCACCGAGTGACGCGGAACAAGCCGCAAAAGACTACGATCGATTCAGGCCCGAACTCGATTGGACTATAGCCCAACACATAGAGCAACTAAACATCGTACACGATCGGGCCATACAGCATGGCTATGTGACTAATGATCGCCGATCGATCCACCTTTTACTATCAACCTTCTGGGCCGACTACGCGGGGGTAGCTCGCAGCATATACGTAGATGCAATTGTGTCACCTAATGTAGAGGTTGAATATGACACCTTTTGCGCGAGATTTGTGGCATACTGGCTCATGTATTTTGAGTACCGCTTTGGGGTTGCACCCGAAGGGAAGCCAGAACCCGAGCCTAATGCCGAGCCCGAACTTGGGCAAGGAGATGGGCTAGTACCCGGGGATGAACTCGAGGAAGACCCAGAGGAAGATTCGGAAGAGGATCCGGAAGAAGACCCAGAGGAAGATCCGGAAGAGGATCCGCACTCGAAGAATTTTTCCACGCCGAATCATGTATAACCGAATGAGAATAGAGTGATAGAATCTAGAGTAGGTTTGACATTTTATGTTCGACATACATGTCTTCCTACTTATGTACCATCATTAAGAGAAGTTGAGTTATGAATGAGATGATGTTTAGTTTCCAATTTCCAATCAGTAGAAAGACACGGACCAGAAAAGAGAAGGGAAAGCAAGAGTATTTGCTATGGATGCAGCCGAGGATTCTGATATGATAACAGCTATACTATCTATTTCTGGTATACCTGTATATGTTTTGATAGACTTGGGAGCCACACATTCATTTATATCAGATGCATGCTTAGAAAGACTGAACCTGATAGGAGTAGAGACTAGTAGTACTCTCGAAGTTAGTTTGCCGTCAGGAAGTACCATCGATACGAATAAGATAGCCAAGGCCGTACAAATAGATTTTGACGGTCAAGTTTTGGAGGCAGACTTGAATATTATTCAAATGAAAGATTTCGATATTATTCTGGGTATGGATTGGCTCAGTGCCAATCGTGCCTCAATTATGTGCCACGAGAAAGAAGTCATTTTTCGTAAGGACGGTGAAGAAGTATTCAGATTTTATGTGACGAGAATCAAGTCACTTCCTCGCCTTATCTCCGCTTTTCAAGCCAAGAAGTATTTAGCTAAGGACGATTGTCAAGGCTTTTTGGTTAGTTTGCAAGACAAGCCCGTAGAGGAGATTACCCTGGAATCAGTGCCAATAGTGTGTGAGTACGGCGATGTTTTTCCAGATGATCTACCCGGTACTCCGCCGGATAGACAAGTGGAATTTTCCATCGACTTGGTACCAGGAGCTGCCCTGTTTCCAAGGCTCCGTACCTATGGCACCAAAGGAATTGCAAGAACTGAAGGTGCAATTGGAAGAATTGCTAGAGAAGGGTTTCATCAGACCAAGTGTATCCCCATGGGGAGCGCCCGTTCTGTTTGTAAAGAAGAATGATGAAAGTATGAGGATGTGCATCGATTATCGAGAACTTAACAAGTTGACGATAAAGAATAGGTATCCTCTCCCCAGGATCGAGGACTTATTCGATCAGTTGAAAGGCAAAGCTATTTTCTCCAAGATCGACTTGAGATCTGGCTACCATCAGTTAAAGGTTTCGCCAACGGACGTACCAAAGACAGCGTTCAGAACACGATATGGACATTACGAGTTCGTAGTGATGCCTTTCGGACTCACGAACACACCGGCGATATTTATGGATTTGATGAACAGAGTTTTCCATCCGTATCTCGATAAATTCGTCATTGTTTTTATCGATGACATACTGATCTACTCTAGAGATTCGGCACAGCATGAAGAACATCTGAGGATTGTATTGGAAACACTGAGAGCAGAAAAATTGTATGCCAAATTCAAGAAGTGTGAATTTGGCTTGAGAGAGTAGGTTTCTTGGGTCACGTTGTTACAGCCAAGGGCATCGAAGTTGATCCTTCTAAAGTGGAAACTGTGACGAATTGGCCGACACCTGCAAATGTTGGAGACGTGAGAAGTTTTCTTGGATTAGCCGGATACTATCGGCGATTCATAGAAGGTTTCTCTAAAATAGCAGGTCCCATGACTCAGTTGACTAGGAAAGGAGTTAAGTTTCTGTGGACCGAACAGTGTGAGCAAAGCTTCCAGAAACTTAAGAACAGACTCGTCTCAGCACCAGTGCTGACTGTACCAGATGGGTCTGAGGGTTTCGTTATTTACAGCGATGCATCCAAACACGGCTTAAGTTGTGTTTTGATGCAAAACTGCAAAGTGATCGCCTATGCTTCAAGACAGTTGAAGCCGCATGAGAAGAATTACCCGACTCACGACTTAGAGCTCGCAGCTGTAGTGCACGCTCTTAAGATTTGGCGACACTATCTGTATGGTAGTAAATGTGAGATTTACACCGATCACAAGAGCCTCAAGTATTTCTTCACTCAGAAGGAATTGAACATGCGACAACGTCGATGGCTAGAACTGGTGAAAGATTATGACTGCACCATTCTTTACCACCCGGGTAAAGCAAATAAGGTTGCCGACGCTTTAAGCAGAAAGGACGCCGGACAGTTATCAGTTTTGGGATTAACGCAAGATCAATTAATTCGAGATTTTCAGAATTTAAGGATTGAAGTGCGAGCCCCATCAGTCCAAGGACCTATCAAATTGGCAAATCTGACCGTGAAACCAGATTTGAGAGGTCGGATTGTGACGGCTCAAGTCGAAGATAAATTTCTAGAAAAGATCAGATCTGAAGTTGGAACTGGCAAGAGAGTAGGTTTCGAGATTGCCGCTGATAAAGCACTTATGTTCAGAGGGCGTCTCTGTGTACCGAAAGATGAGCATATTAGAAATGAGATTTTGACAGAAGCTCGTTCAGCACCATATGCATGCCACCCAGGAGGGACAAAGATGTATCGTGATTTGCGCAATACCTTTTGGTGGAGAAACATGAAGGGTTGCATTGCAAAGTTCGTCTCTCGATGCATGACGTGTCAGCAAGTTAAGGCTGAACACCAGAGACCATCAGGATTATTAAATCCTTTGGATATACTAGAATGGAAATTGGAGAAAATTTCCATGGATTTCGTAACAGGGTTACCGAAATCAGTGAAAGGACATGACGCTATTTGGGTTATCGTAGATCGACTTACGAAGTCAGCTCATTTCCTACCGATCAGAATGACTCTCAATGTGGATCAGTTATCCCAATTGTATGTTAGAGAGATTGTTCGACTTCATGGAGTACCAGCTTCCATTGTATCAGATAGAGACCCGAGATTTACATCGAGATCCTGGAAGAGTTTACAAGTAGCGATGGGTACTAAATTAAATTTTAGTACTGCTTACCATCCCCAGACCGATGGACAGTCTGAACGCACAATCCAAACACTAGAGGATATGCTTAGAGCTTGTGTACTAGACTTGAGTGGTAATTGGGAGACTCATCTTCCATTAGTGGAGTTTGCCTACAATAACAGTTTTCAGGCTACTATTGGTATGGCACCATATGAGGCACTTTATGGACGACGTTGTCGATCACCAGTCTATTGGGATGAGGTAGGCGAGAGAAAAATTTTGGGTCCAGAATTGATTGAGATGACAGTTGAGGCTATTGAGAAGATCAGACTACGAATCAAAGCCGCACAAGACAAACAGAAAAGCTATGCTGATAAAAGGAGAAAAGACTTGGAGTTTGAGATTGGAGAAAAAGTGTTCTTGAAAGTAGCTCCTATGAAGGGTACTATCCGTTTCGGCAAGAGAGGGAAGTTAAGGCCTCGTTTTATCGGACCATTGGAGATATTAGAGAAAGTAGGTAACGTGGCTTATCATTTGGCGTTGCCACCTCGAGCTCTCGGCCGTACACAATGTTTTTCACATTTCTTTATTGAGGAAATATATCCAGACCGAAGTCACGTGGTAAATTTTCAGACTATTTCGATTCAGAGAAATTTGTCTTATGAGGAGAGACCTATGTGCATTATAGAAAGAAAAGTCCATGTCTTAAGAAACAAAGAGATTTCGTTAGTCAAAGTCCAATGGGGTAGACAGGATAGCGATGAAGCTACCTGGGAGAAAGAGGAAGATATTCTGGCTAAGTATCCAGATATATTAGATCAGGTAAGTTTAAATTTCGAGGACGAAATTATTTTAAGGAGGTAAGGTTGTAGCGACCGCGAACTTTTAATTTATAAATTAGTTTTCTCAAAAAAACGTGTCGCTAAAACGTTAACCCTAATTTTCTAGAGAAGTGCGTTCGTCTAGCCGTTAGCCGTTATTATATTGAATTCAAATGTATTCGATCGAATCCGATCCCGAATAATAATTTTATTATCAATTTCGATTTATTTTATTTAAATCCAATTTTAATAATTTCAAGTCCAATATTTAGAACCCAATTATTTAAGTCCAATTTAATATAAGTCCAATACTTTATACTTTAAGGTCCAATTTTATTAGTCCAATCCTATTTGTTTTAGCCCAATTTTATTCAAGTCCAACTAGAAAATCACTAAGCCCAACTTTTCAGCCCAATTAGCTTTTTTTTTAGGGATTTGTGCCCTAATCATCCACTATGAAATTCATATAACTCCCTCGTTTTCCCTCCTCCTTCACTATTCATACAACAGCTTTGGTAAGAAAATTTGTCCATTCTCTCCAACTCTCTCTCCATTTCAATGTGTCCAATGTGAGACACCATTGATGCTAGAAAATTCATTTCTAGCATCAACAGTGAACTCAACAATGAACAATGCAGTCCACATTTCACCACCAATCCACTGCAATGTCACTGCAAACTCACACACCATCACACTCACACTGCCAAGCTATCCAACTCTCATGAGACCAACAACTCAATGTTCCAACACTATGACCTCCAAAAACCGAGACCACCAACCACCATCAACACTTGCTACAACACCACAACACCACCAACCTACTGCAAGCTTACTAAATCAATGTAGGTAGTCACATAACACCCCACGTTCATAGAACCGAATACAGAACCCAAGCTGCAGCCACCTAAACTTACTGCACCTCCACTTCCGAGAACAAATTCGAGCATCACACAAACCAACCCCACCACACACGGCCAACAAGACAGTCACCACCCAAAACCGAGAGCACACCCCAAACCCGAAAGCAAAGCCATAGCCACCGAAGCCAACTGCAACACCATCACAACACCAAAAGCCAACTCCACCAAACCACCAATAACCGAGAACATCACCCAAAAACCACCAACCAAATCAAGTCCCCAAAACTGAAAGGAAACCCCCAAGTCGAGCCCTAAACCGGAGCTCCAATCGCGAAACCAAAACCCAAAATCACTGCCACAAATCGACCCAAACCAGCGCAACTCTACCACCCAAGAAAGAAAAACAAACATTAACCCACGCCTTACCTCATGTTTGGCCGAAACCGAACCTCCATTGAGTCCAAACCTCCATTTTTCCGCACACCAAGAGCCCAAATCAAACCCCCTCCCCTACCCTTGAGCCGGCGCCACCACCGCCGGTCGGTGGTGGCAGGAAAAGGGAAAGAAAATGGGGAAGGGTTCCCCTGTCGGTCGACGTCTCTCTCTCTCTGTAGAGGGAGAGATGTAAAAAAGGGGAATTATATAATTTTAACCTTTTACAAATTGTTAATTTAAGCCCCAAGTTTTTAGTTGTTTTATTTCAGTCCCTTAAATGTTTGTGTTTTAATTTCAGCCCTTACATTTCTTATTTTCTGTTTAAAAGTTATTTAATTTAGTCCCTAATTTATATAAGTTATTATTTCAGCCATTTAATTTTATTTACAGCTTTAATATATTTACGGTTTAGTCCTTAAGCTATTAAAAGTTATTATTTCAGTTTTCAGCTTTTATTTTCAGCTTTTATATATTTACAGTTTAGTCCTTAAACTTATAAAAGTTATTATTTCAGTTTTTAACATTTATTTTCAGCTTTATTATAACTACAGTTTAGTCCCTAAACTTATGAAAGTTATTATTTTAGCCCTTAAAGTTTTATTTTCAGATTTAATAAATTTCCAATTTAGCCCCTAAACTTTATTTTATCATTTTAAGCCATTTATTACAATTCCAATAATTTTCAATTAAGTCTTTAAACTTAATTTCAACACTTTAAAACTTTAAAGCTCGAAATACTAATTCAAACTTATTTTCTATTAGCTAGACGAAACGTACGGACCACTAAGAGATTGAAGTTACTTCTCGCACTATTTTCACAAACTCGATATATTGAGGTAGACTCGCCACCATTAATTAGTTTAAATTATAATTGCATGCTTTATGTGAATTACGTGATTTATATGCTTTAATGCATAAGATGAGAATTTATCATATGAGATATATGATATTGTTATGCTTGCCATAACTTATATGCTTAATTGCATGAGAAAGAAGAGAATCCCTTATGGGATAAGAAGAGAATGTTATGCATAACTTATGTGCCTCATCCGCACAAGAAAGAAAGAGTACCCACATCCCATGTTTTTAAAGAGCCTATGATTTTCAAGAAAATGAACCAAAGATGATATCACATTGTATATTGCATAAGTGTGTATTCAATTATTCTGTAAATTAATTATCGGCGATGAGTCTACTGAGTATTTCTTCGAAATACTCACTCTGCTATTTTAACGATATTTGCAGACTTCGGAGGCGATCGTGATTGATCCGGCAGTGGTGGCATAAAAAAATTTTGACTATCGAAATTATTATCTCTTTGAAGTTGTTGTATTCGAATATTGATAACATTTTGTCGTTTTCCGCTATTTCTAAAATATGATATTTAAATTTTAAATTTCTATGAGTTTTACTTGTCGATACAGTTTTTCAATTACAAATGTGATTTCAAAATTAGGTTATTTCCGCGAAAATTGATTTTGAAATTAGGGCAAAAGAAGATGACGTGGCAATCCGGGTTAACAGAACTCGGGGTGCTACACTTTGTAATGCAATTCAAAAACTCCAGTTAGGAGGCCAATAAAAAGCAAGACAGCCTACTGCATATTGAATTTCAACGTCTTTTTATACCATGATAAGCAACCAGCCTCTTCTTTTCATCAGAGACAACTGCATTTTTCTTCTTTGGCCCAGCAATTATTCTCTCAACGTCATCAGATATATCGTCTTTGCTTATTTCCTTAAGGTTACGGTGTGCTGCAAGGATGGCTGCTTCATTCATCAGATTTTGCAAATCTGCCCTGGTAAAACCTGGTGTTCTCCCTGCAATCTTTTCAAAGTCGACATCTTTTGCAATAGCTTTACCTTTGGAATGCACCTATCATACCGAAGATAACTGATTCGTTAACTTACAAAATAGAAATGTACCACACAATAATCTCTATTGCATTAACTCGATTTGAACTTATGTGGATAGAATAAACAGGTTTAGTTAATGTGGCAGTGGAATCCATCCCCAATTGCTAAAAATATTATAATTAGCATGCCAATTTTTTATAAGTGGGCTTCTTCCAAGTCAGAATACAGGTTATAGCAAATCCAACCATCTTTAATTTCACATAACAGATAAAACTAGGCAAAGCAAGCTATGCTCCTAACTGTTCACACGCATACAGGCATTGTGCTATGATTTTGTCAAACATGGATTCAATTTACTTAAAATTTGCAGTTCTTTCTTGTACAATATAACAATATTTCAGATAATACCAATGGCATCCATAATTAACTCCATGAAAATAGATTGTATTTGAATCAACTACATGAAGAAACTAAATATTCAAGGAATAAAGCTTGCTAACCTGAAGAATCTTGACTTTACCAGCAACATCAGGCCGGTCCACAGTGACCTGCCGATCAAACCTTCCAGGCCTTAACAATGCTGCATCAAGAACATCCGGGTGGTTTGCTGCCAACACTATAACACCTTAATTCCCTGAGAACCCATCCATTTCAGTCAAGAGCTGATTGATAGTCTGCTGTCTTTCATCATTACCACCTCCAAGTCTTGCCCCTCTCTGCCTCCCAACATCATCAATCTCATCAATGAACACAATACAAGGCGGTTTCGACTTTGTCTTCTCAAACAAATCCCTCACTCTTGAAGCTCCTACGCCCACAAACAATTCCAGCACCACACATCCTCAAAAAAATCACTTACTAAAAAATCTATTCTCAAAAAATTGGATCAAACAAAGACTAAATACAACATATAAATTGAAGAAGAAAATTGGCCAACCCAACACTAGGAAGAAATTCAGGAACTTGGCATTAGGAACACTATAAAAAGGAACAGGGTGCAGAAATGAATTGAACACAAAACGATCACATGTAAACTGATAACGAGTAAATAAGAATTTGGAAATGCAAATCATACAATCTTGAATAAGTGAAGAGTTTAACACATTCCCAACTAGGTCAATAGAAATCACAATTTTTTTTGGTTCAAAATCTTAAAAACAAGTTAATTACCATAGAATTTGTCTCCAATCTTCAGAAGATGCGAAGTATGTCGTGATCAAGAGAGACGTCTGCGTTTGTGGTTTATAGCAAATAAATACAATAAATTTTTGGGGAAACATCAGATCTAGTGTACATTGAAAGACGGCTGAAGAGTTGAAGATCGCTAGAAGAGTTGAAGACGGCTGAAGAATCAACGAAGGAATCGACGAATGAATTGGGTATTGGAACGGTTGTAAACCTAAGACTTCGGATAGGTCGGATTAACCCAGTCCACAATTAAAAAAAATTGGCTCAATCCAATTCACCTAACCCCCTACACTTTTCATAACATTTATTAATCGTTTCTAAAATGATCGACACTTTTTGCAACGTTTATTAAAAACTGCAAAAATTTGATCTTCTGTAATGTTTAATAGACGTTGCAAAAAATCAAACTTTTCACAACGTTCGATAAACGTTGCGAAATGCACTTTTTACAACGTTTATTTGTAAAATGTTGCTAAAACTCAATTATATTAACCAATAGCAACATTCACTTATTAAAATGTTGCGATAGACCCCTTTAGCAACACTTAACTACCGAATACTGCCTTTTATGTATTGCGAATGCTCATTTTTGGTGTAGTGCTGGTGTGATTGATTTTACAAAACTTTGATTTCGGAGCTTTAAATAAATGATTTTGTGCTTCAACAATTACCTGTGAGGGAGCTGAAGAAATCATATGTGCCTTTTCTTTATATTCGTCAAAATGAAGATATTGCTATTTCGAAAGTCTGGGTACATACATCGAAACTTTGCTCTTATCCATGAGCTTCTCCATGTGTTCTTTTTCCATTTTCTTTCTATTTTTTATCATATCCTCGATCTGGATCTCATTCTATATTAAACTTACCAAATGATGGTAAGTAATCGAGTTTTTGTTGCGAATATCTTACCAGAAGGAAGTTTTCATCAACAATCAATTCCATACGTCCTTAGCTTCTTCATCTGATATGGACTCACAAGCTATAAGTTCGACACTAAATCATGCAAATTAGTTCTTGAGAGAATCTCTTTTTCCTACCTCACATCGTTTAGTCTTGTGGTTTATGCTTGCCTCATTCTACTCCCAACGGAAGTACCCAGGAAGACTTGCTTCAATTGTGGCCAACTTGTGATCGAGTCTAACTACAATTTACTATACCACCACTTTGTAGGTCCATCCAGTATCAAATGGCTAACATTTAAGCGTGGGGATTACCTTCTTCAACGTCATTTGAGTCATATACTCAAACGGCGGTACATCAGACCACATTTTCCACTATATTTTTCTATAATTGGACGAATGAAATTATCCATTATTGGAACCTCCTTAATCTCCTTCGAAAATGGCAAGTGTTCATCATCGTCATCCAACTCATATGATCTCGTAGGTCAATCTTCATTTTCATCATATAGAGGAGTATTATATAAAGAGTTGATTGGCTTTTTGCTCTTAGTTTCACGGCGACAACTCTGGTTGCCTCTTTTATTATGAGAATTGACCTCTTCTACAAGCCTATCAAATCGGTAGATTTATTTATTCAATGATCTCTTTGCCTCATCTCAGACAAATTATCATAGGTTTGATACCTAGACATTGCTAATATTCTCACAAAAGAAGCTGGTTATATGTTCTACATCATTTTCATTGAATTCGCCTTGTAGACATTGCTAGTATAGTCATTGTTGTTGATTTCAGTGACTTTTCAATTGTGGTACACAACTTCATGGTTATATTTGCTTTGTTTCTCACAGAAGGCGTCAACTTATTGACCCCAAAATTATAAAAAAAAAAAAAATTCCTCTTACCTAACCATGGTTTTCCCTCCTAAACTCATAGTGCTTGATGATCAGAAAGGAGTAAGAGGAGAAATAACTATTTAGGAGAGAGATATTTGAATTTGCATGCCTCTCTTCTTTTAGGCGAGACTTATTTAAAGATTCCCTTGAAGGTCTTGGGGGCAATTGGATCTTTTTAATGAATGATAAGTGGTGGTCATTTAATGGTGGGTTTCTAAATTATTCTGTTATGTATTCACATTTTAGTTATTGGCTTACGTATCTTATACTTATTGGTTTTGAAGTCATGCTTTAAATACTTATTTACAAGTGTTTTAACGAATTCAAAGGAGATGGTTTGCCGCTCTTGCCTACTTACTGGCCTCGCGGGTATTCAGGCCTCCTCGTGTAGAAGGGTTATGAGCTCGCCTATTCATTCCTTTATATCTTATTCACCAGTTGTATTGAAAAAAAATAAAAAAATTCAAAACGTTTAGGTTATGTACAAGTAAAAATTGAAGTAGTTTTATTTTTACAAAAAAATTAAGTACAAGGTCAAATTAACTCAATTCTCAATGGACTTGAGCTCTGGCATAGGAGCAGCATTTAGCCTACGTTTTGCTTTTGTTTATAAACTATTTATAAATACTCAAGTAATTCATATGACCAATTTCATCAAAAGGTAAGTGTTAACCATATCTAACTTTCATTTATATCAAACGTGGCCACTTGAAGATGAGTTTGGAGACTCCTCAACCCCTTCCAACTATTTAAAGAGAACGGATATTGCTGGAATTTCATACTTAACTTTTTAAACTTTGTAAAGTCCATGAAAAAATTAATTAATATTTTGTTGGATAATAATAGAACAAAATTATAAAAAGAAAATGTCTAAAATGATTCCCCTCTTGAACGGTTTTCCACTCAAAAGTTGTGGCTTTTGGAAACTTCCCTCTTGCATTTCCTCATAACTGCTAATTCTCCCATTTTCTTCAACATATTTGGCATTACTTCCAACCCTCACCTCCAATGGTCTTAGATTTGATGAACTCCTCTGGGTTATGCATTACTCTTCATTCAACCAGTACTATTGTGCTTTGCGTTCGTACGCCATCAATCCAGTGCATAATAAGTTGGTTCGACGAATATAACTCAAATTTTTTTTTCTAATTAATTATTTCGTCCCTCGAGAAAAAAAGATCTTTTGTTTTCATTCTCTTCTGATGATGACATACAATTGCATATTTTGGGGAATATTTCAATGGAAGAAGATAGTATGGGCAACACATGGTTTGTGACAATCGTTGGGCTACCTAGATAGAAATAGAATTATCAATGTGTGGCTTACTCCCCCATCCAATTTCGATACAGTTTTTGTATCAAACCACTTGCCTCACATAACTAAAGAATTCATAAAGTATGCTAAAGTATCTAGTATGTTGTAGTCGGGTCGGGTTATATTTATATAATTTATTTTATTAGTACAATGTATTATTTGAATCCACCTATTAGGTGTAGTTGGAGAAGTAGCATAATTGTGTACTCCATTAGTAACGGGCAAAAACGTCAAATTGGACGGATGAGCGTGCTATATAAATGGCCCAAATTAACGGTCCACACAAGTGAGTGTTTGGATCCGTCAATGGCAGCTCGGCTGAAGAGAGAAGACTGCAACCGCACCAAACATGATTCTGCTTTCTCTCAATGGAAGGTCTGCCGCCCATCTCTCTGTATATTATAAGTATATATGCACAGTTTATTCATGCCTTGTTGGGTAATTAGCAGCCATGATTTAATTGGCTTTCCTGGAACTGGAAGTGGGGTTCATTTCAATTTAGGGAGGAACAAGTTTTTTTGGGTCATCATACTTAATTTCGTGCAATCAAGCTACCCATTTTGATTTGCTTGCAGATCTGGAGGCAGTGGTCAGATTTACAAGCAAATCAAAGTTTGGTAGCTTGATTGAATGAATTAAAGATGAGTGATGGATGTCGCTGAAAGTCGAGTGACCCGCAATGCTTTTAATTCTTAGTTCATAGTAATTCATTGAAAATTCAGATTCAACGTTGATAGTGTGTTGATTTGTATTAGTAGTGAACACTAATAACCTTGAACTTCTTGTTTTTAAGAGATTTATTGGGAGATGGGAAGATTTGAATAAAGACTAATCTAGCAAATTGGAAGTTGTAGTTTCTCAAAGTTTGGTGTAAAATTGAAATAATGAGAGACAATTGCTGCATAGGACATTAAATTTTAGTTATATTTTTGAAGTGTTTTTATTGAAATTGCAGTTGCTGTTTAATCTAAGGAACTCTCTGATCCTGTTTGTTTTCACTTGAATAAAGAATGAATAGTGAAAAAATAGTTGGTTTATTTGAATTTTAGTCCGCAATGGAGATCTGAGATGTAACGACACGACCTTACGCCGGAGCCGTTATCATATCGTACGTATTGTTCGCTTTGGGATAGCTATCTGGAGTTGTTATCATATTATACGTACTATCCGATTTGGGAGAGCATAGATCCCATCTTACCCCTCACGGCTTTCTGACGCGTCCCCAGGATTCGAACTCAAGACCTCCATCATATAGGAGACTTAAGTTGAATCCTAATACCAATTGGGTTGCCCAATTGGTACTAGCTTTGGGAGAGCATAGGTCGGGTCATTACATGAGACACCCTTGATTCAGGTTTGAAGGCATTGGTTCTTCATGAAATGGCACAAGTTGAAGAAAATGTGAAAATGGACTTGGCTATCTGGCTTAGAGCCCTTTTATTTTCTAGATTCTGACATAAGAGCTTTCTTAATTGGTATGAGAGACACATATCTAAACCAAAATGTTGGTCGAGATGAATGAAACAGTAATGTTAACATAGTTTTGCAAATTATGTACCTGATTAGTGATTTACTTAATTATTGCACGTTAGATTTAGTTGTGATGCACTCTCTGTGGTATTCTCCAGATTCTAATTGGGTCCTCTGACTGGGAAGACTATTTATTGGGGAAAGAAGGAGTGGAGAAGTACAGGACTCACAATCTTCCAAATTGCGCATCTTGTCCTGGCATTTATGAGCTTGGCATAACTATATCACGCCCCCAATCTGGGCAAGACACTCGCAAACTTGACCCAAGCCATATAATTCCTGTTTATCTTGGACAAGCCGATAATGTTAGGACTAGACTACAACAATACGGCCGTGGAGGTGCTCATTTGGAGAATGGTTGCTCGAATGATGGGTCGACCAACTTTCAAATTATTTCTGCCAATAAAGGACCAGGATTATTTATGCAAATATTCTCGAAAGGCTTTTCCATTGTTTACAGATGGGCTCCTGTAAGCACTACCTCTCTTTTAGATGTGTTATTGTTTGAACTTGCCTCGTCAATATCCTTTTCTAATAGCATCTCATACTTTTAGATGTGCTTATATGCACTGCATCAAAATTTTATATACTTTTACACACCTACCATCATGTTACTTATTTCCTTCCTGGAATTGTTCCATAGATGAAAACTAAGAGCGATGCAGAGAGAACCGAAGCTCAGCTGCTTGAAAATTTTGATTATGCATGGAATAAAGGTAGCAATGGTGCACGTCGACCCAATGATATCCTTAAAAAGATTGATCGGTGTTCAAGAGAATCTCAGTTCTCTCTAATAGCTAAGAAGCTTCAATATTGCCGACAGAAGCAAGAGGGTATCAAAATCAAACCTTGTGAGCCATATTTGATCCACAATGGATCGGATATGGACCACACTGGCATCTTCTCCCAGATTTTTAGATTTGGGAGGTCAAGACCAAGGCTAGTGCCAATTATATCTGGTTTTAGTGATGATTGCGCTAGTATTTGTGGTGTTGCCATGGGTAAGGGATCCATTTGTACCAAGCTACCTGTTAAGGGAAGAAAACGATGTTTAGAGCACAAAGGGATGAGAGTTAATTCAAAGTTGACCACAGAAGAAAATAAGCCTTCTGATTCTTCTAGCATTGATTCGGGCATTATCACCAATCCAAATCGACCAAATGCTTTTGAACAACCAGTTAAAGAGAAATTTTCACCTATTTGTGGAGTGATCTTGGGCAATGGCTCTCCATGTAGAAGGGAGCCTGTCCGTGGAAATAAAAGATGTTTGGAGCATAAAGGCAGGAGGATTCGTCAATCTGCATCAATATCCTGAACAAAACGAGCTCATAGTCTCGTTCTCTAATTCTGGATAGACAGAACAGATTTTCTTTGATAAAACTAGTGGCCAGTGGTCACAAGTTTGTGGGTAAGATGAAAGCAAGCAATACCACACCATAAGTGGGTGGATCTAGACGACAGGACATTTTGTACTAGGAAGCCCGTTTCATCACAAAAAAGGTGTGATTCACATAAGGCATGAAGACCAAGTAGATAATGGGGAAATTAATTGCAACAGAATGTCCATGGTATCTTTGCTTCTTGGTGTGTCAAAAAGCTTGTAATGAGGCAAAAGCACAATTCACATTAGGCAGTCAATAGTTTAAAAATTATCCAGACCGAGAGCATCCATGCCTTCGTTCCTCCTGCAGAATGAAGCAGGAAATCAGTAGTTTTACTGTATACAGACTCCTGATTAAATGTTATCTGTTCTCCGATTTTAGTGGCACATTTCTGTCCGAGAATTTTTCATCATGTTGTTCACCCGCATTTCATGGTTCTTACTGCAGAAGGCCACCTGCTTAAGGTTAGAGCAGGTTCTGGTAGCACAGAAGGCGCGAAGACTCAGTTCATCTGCGTCGCAATGTCGAAGAATTTAGGCACCTCTTTTCCCCTATGCTTTTATAGGAGTTAAGATAAATTATTGGGATGGAAACATTAGAAGATGAGAATACGAAGTATTAAGTTCTGTACATTTTGTTTCCTCGTTTATAGACAATCTGGATCTCTCTGTCTTTCAAATTATTCCTTGTTTGGCTTTCTTATTAGCTTAAAAGTTCGATGCATATTTACCTTGGATTCAACCTTGTTTGAAGGAAATGATAACAAATACATTGTTATGTGCAAGGGAAATAATGTACAAACAAATCACAGAGTTGAGTTGATAGGTTGGGTACATTAGTGAAAAGGCTATGAAGCACGGAAACTCATGTTAAAGAGGCATGTTAGTCTCCAAAACATATTGTATCATATTAGACATCGATACCCATTAGACACTCTAGGACATGTTATCCGTCAAACCATGTCATATCCTACTATTTATATATTTTACTAAATAATTTATGACAATCAAGGAATGCATTAGGAGCAAGTATCAAACAAGCGTTCAATATGCCACGTGACGTGTTTTATATTTAATTTTAGATATTGTTTGAGCTCTATTATTTGACAAAGAACTTGTTTTTGAACAGTAGATTGATGGAGAATGTGTGGTTAAATGAAAAAATTTGTATTTGTGTGTAATATTATTTTATATTAGGATGTATGGTTGAAAAGGAAAAAAATGTATTTTAAAAATAATGAGGAATAAAGGTTATTTAGACGTTCATGAGCTTTGTGACACACTACTCACATTTAAAAATTCACAACAACAATTCTAATTTTAGTTTTTATTAGCCCCTGTTTGATGTACATTAAAATTGAAAGAATGCATTTTTTGGGCGACGTGATGGTGAATATGTGGTTGAAAAAGAATGAAAAATTATTAATGTGATGAAAAATATTATTTTATTAAAAATGTGTAGTTGAAAATGAGTAGAAAAATAAAAATAAAAATTATAATGTGGCTCAAACAGGGTACTCTCTCACCAATTTTTGAGCTATATATTGTCCAAAATGAGGTTATTATACCCAGAATGCTCGTGGGTAAAAAAAAAGATGAAATTTTTTATAGTTAATTACAATTTATTTTTCTCCCTTTAATAATAAAATAACTATTTAAGACTTTGTGCGCGCACAATTCTACATATGCATGTAATAGTTATTTATGTTGGAGAATTCTAACATATTTGGGGCCACATGTAATATATTAAAATGTGTGGTACTATCATTTAAAGAATATTAGTCAATTAAAGCGATCCAATAAAATTAAATTTTCACTAATGGGTCTTATGTTTCATGGAAATATAGTATAGAGACCGAAAGTTTATTTTAAATTGATGAGGGGTCAATTTGAAATAAATGAAAGATGATGACTATTTATTATCTTATTATTATATGGGGTCATGATCCTCAATTTGTAAGTATTCTTCAAGATTCTCTATATCCCCATCAATAGAGAGCGAAATTAAAGAAGATTACGAATCAAATTGAAATATCGTAACCCATTTATGCAAAGAATCGGATTATTATTGATACATGTATGTTTCTGTTATTTTTTATGATTTCTACATGGAGTGTAAATTTTAAAGTTTATATATGAAAAAGGTTTGATGTAATTGTGTTTGGTAGATTATTTAATCTATAATCCCTTTTCTAATTTCTATCAAGTGATATCAGAATCACTCAATGGTTGAATTCATGAGAAATTAAAGTTTTTAGAGTTTTTGGGTTATTTGATCTCCAATTATTTTGTGAAATTTGGAATGTTATAATATGGATTTGGGATATAATTAAAGGTTTTCTTCACAAATTCGAATTTTAAAAAAAAAATATAGGATTCACGGATCTGTTAAATTGGATTTCGAGTTTTAAAAAAAATTATATGGCAGTCGCCACCGCCGACACTGTTGTCGGTAGCAGCGCGCCAGATCAACAGCGCACACTGTTGATAACGCTGTTGGGGCGGGGAAGTGAAAACTCAAGATTGGCTAACCAAGCACTGGTTTTTAAAATCTTTTTCAATAATAATACAAGTTTTAAAACTAATGTCACACAAATGATAATAGAACAATTTAAATGCAAATAGACACGTAGGTAAAGGAAATAAGTTTGCACAAGGTAATAGTGTTAAGTAAAAGGGTTAGAGAATGCAAACGATATAATATGGAGGTTCGATCCAATACAATGATCTATGTCCCCCGTTACCAAGCTCTCCGTCACGAGCAATGCCTTTTTCACTATGTTGATTGACTTGTAGTGCAATTCAACCATTTACAAAGCTTCCGGTGACTTACAACCAAGGAGCACCAATCCTTTTACAATGTTGAGCTTTCCGGGACCTCAACACGACTCACAATTAAAAAATGAATATACAAGTGAAAACTTCTCTTCTTGATGAATGATAGAATCAAGATTGATAACAAGAAGAGAAAAGACAAACACTTCTATAGATGGCAATGAGTTTAGCTCAAAGTGTTGATATGAAAAACTTTTTGATGAACAAAGGATTTTCACAAGTTTAATCACTTAAAAGTTTCTCAAGAATTTTGATGTTATTGATCTTCTTAAATGATGAAAAATAAGGTAGATGAGATTAATAAAAGCCTTACTTTAATGCTCAAGAGTTGTTTTTCAAATGTAGGAATAGTGAGGTATTTATAGCACTTAAACGGCTAAAAGTTCTGGCCATCTGGACAAGGGATCCGGACGTCCAGATGAGCTAGCCGTTAGAGATGTACAACGGTAAAAAAATTGACCGTTGCTCATCCGGACGTTCAGATGGTGATCCGGACGTCCGGTTGCCAGAATTGCCCACCGAATGGTTTTCTTCATGATAATTAGATCGATGTAGGTTTAAATGAAGAATATCATTTTTCAATTTTTTCAAAGAGAGTGATGTATGAATTCATTTATTCGATAAAAGCATTTACACATTTGAAAAATGATTTTATGCAATTTCTTTTATGTTTTTGAAGAAGTATGATTTTCTTATGCATAAAAAGTTTACTTTGAGCTGCTAAACATTTCATGGCCAAATAACGAAGTATTTTACCTTTACATATATTTGATGTATTAAAATTTAATGTAGAGATATATGTCTTGCTTCTTCATGAGCTCTTTTTGCTTCCGTTGGTTTGCCAAGTTTGTTTACACCAGGATTGTCTTATTTGCAAATATCACGACCTTGATCTTTTGTGCCTCCATCCTTAATAGCATTCACAATCGCTCTAAACGACACTCAAATATAATTTGTTAGAATTAAAAGTGATTTGTTTGTAATAATTAAAACGAGAAGTCAACCATAGGTCAACAGGGAGGCGGCTGCCTCGTTGACCAATAAAGTTTTTTGACAGCGCCTCCAAAGGTGAATGGGAGAAGAAGAAGTGGGTTTTAGAAGTTATGGGGGCGAGGGCTTGGACTACAAATTTAAAGTTTCTAAGCCATTACTTGCAATTTAAAATTAGGGTTAAATTTTATGTATCAGTCTCTAAAGTTTAAAGTTAATCCTAATGGGGTCTTAAGGTTACAGGTTTTATTAATTCAGTCACGAAGTTGTGAAATTAATTAATTATGGCCATTTAAGTTCTGAATTTTATTATTAAGCCCATAATTGGTTTAGTTTGGCCCCTAAAGTTTCAAATAATTGTTTTTTGAACTCCTGAACTTTCCAATAATTAACAATTAACTCCTAAAAGTTTTGAATTAATTAATTTTGACCCCTATAGTATTGAATTATTAACTCTTAGGTCCTTAAAGTTTCAAGATAAATAAAATTAAGTATTCTGCTTATCAAATTTTGGTATAAAGGACTCAATTGAGAATATAATATTCGAAAGTGGATTGATTGATGCTATATGTTGTCAAAACAATCTCTCTTGTGGAAATTAATTAACTTAGAATATTAGAAGGAATTCGTATATATAAGCGTTCATGCGGATATTAGCCGACCTAAAGAAAGGTTAAATATTTGGCCAAATTTGATACACACTTGTGGTGATGAACATGTGACAATTATAATGTTTCCACATGAATAATAAATCAATCCAAAGATGGTTTTATTATTAGACAGGAGTTATTGTCAATATTTGATCACTACACCAAGAGTACTACTTACAATTAATATTATTGTCCAAAAACTTAATATTAATGATGTGCTAGGTATTTTGAGATGTGGCTTACCATTATTTGAATTAATTAGTTGTTTAATACGGATTCCAATGTGAACATGTTAATTGAAAATAAGTTTTCTATTCAGTTAATTCATCCGCTTATGTAATATATATCAATATCAACTCTATTCCCGTACTAAATAGAGCAAACTTCAGGGATTGGAAAGAGAGCATATTAATTGTTCTTAGCTGCAAGGATCTAGATCTTGCGTTATGGACTGAGCAACCCGATTCTCTTACGAAAGAAAGCTCATCTGATGAAAGGAGAACTTTGAGAAGTGTGATCACTCAAATTGCAAGAGTATAACGATCATTAAGCGCGACATTTCGGAAGCCTTTAGAGGCGCGGTATCTCAAAAAGTAACTAATGCCAAGGATTTCCTTGTCGAAATTTAGAAATATTTTACGAAAAATGATAAGGCTCAACAAACACATTTTTGCAAAGCTTGATTTCGATAACGTATAAAGGCAAGATAAAATTGACATTACTCACTTTGGCAAGTACTTCTAAGGACTAGTAATAAAGAATAACAAAGCTGCATCTGGTTTGGTTAAAAATAAACAGTAAAAGCTTGAAAATGATAAATTTAGTTGTAGTTTTTGTGAAAATATGGGATATATAAAGAGAGACTGTACTAAATATCACGCTGGCGTGTAAAGAATAGTACACTTCTCACTTCAATTTGTTTTGAGGTAAATTTAGTATCAATACCTAGACACACTTGGTGGATAAATTTCAGTACCACTACTATCATCTATGTGGGGTGATGGCAAATCAGTTAAGGTTAATGTTGGTTATTATTTGGACTTAAAAGTGACATTTACGGTACTGTCCTTTTTGGGCGTAATTTGGTTTCTATTTCTACATTGGACAAATTTGGTTACTCTTGTTCAATTTGAAATAGTAAGTTTGATATTTTTCTTACCTTAAATATTGTGCGCACCAGTTTTTTATCCAGTAACGATAACATGTATCTGTTTAAAGAAATCTTGTATTTGAATCTGCGTGGCATTAAACTAAATTAAGCAATGAGAATTCTACTTTGTTATGACACAAGTGATTACTCACTTCTCTCAAAAGGAGAATGGAAAATCTTGTGTCAAAAGAAATTCTTGATTCCCTTAATTTTTTCCAAACTTAGGTGTTTATATCAATTGCATTGAGGGAAAACAAACAAACATAAGGAGAGTATCATATGACTTCGGACGTCTTGGAACTAATTCATATGGATATCTGTGGACCATTTTCCTTCGGCTTCTTGGAATGGTCACAGTCATTTATTATGTTCATAGACAAAAAAATTTCATTATGGCTACCTATATCTCGTTTTTGAGGAATTATAAACACTGGACATATGTTCAAGGCATACAAGATTGAGATTGAAAATCAACTTAGTAAAAGAATTTAACAAGTCAGATCTTACCATAGTGATGAATATTATGATAGATATGACGAATTAGGAGAACAACGTCCATGGCATTTTGCTAAATTCTTAAAGGAATGTGGAATCATTTCACAGTCTTTCTAGATAGAAGCACTAAATATTACAACTTAAATTCTCAAGACAGTTCCAAATAAAACAATTGTTAAAGGGTTACAAAATTTTAAAGATCCCACTATTAAGTTAATTTTTGAAAGGGAAATGTTCGATTCCTTGATGATGTAGAGTTTGCTTTAATGATTTTGTTTTGAATGAAGAATATGTATATATTTCTTCGGTTGCAATTGACAATGATCAGGTTCATGGACAAATTTTTGCTCTAAATCTTGTTCAAGAAGTAATTTCGGATCAAGACTACATCACAAAATCCCCTATACACAATCTCTTGATTGTTCCAGAAATTCAAATCCAACAACCTCAATAAGGAAATCCACTATAAAAGAGAGAGAAACAAATTTGGATGACTTTATAGTCTTCTTTCAAGAAAATAAAGATGACATGGATTAATGAAAGAATACTTGATCAATCTACTTTTATCAAGTCATGCAAATGAATAATTCTAAAAAGTGGATTGATCTCATGCATAAAGAAATACAGTTCATAAGTAACAATGATGTTTAAGAACTCATCATATTACCTGAAGGTGCGAAACTCATTAGCTGTAATTTGATATTTAAAACCAAGAGGGATTCGAAGGGTAATGTGGAGAGTTATGATACTTGTCTTGTTGCAAAATGACTTTACTAAAAAAGAAGACATTATCATTAAAGAGATCTTTTCTTTGGTATCTATGAAAGACTCTTTAAGGACAATTATGACATTTGTGACACATTTTGATCTTAAGTTACATTAGATAGTTTACAAATTAAAGAAATCCATCTATGACTTAAGCTTGTTTCCCGAAATGGTATCACAAATTTTATCAAATAATTTGTCTCATTGATTTTGATATGAATTCAATTGATGATTGTGTATATCACAAGTTCAGTGTGAGTAAACACTTTTTTTTTGGTATTGTATGTCGATAACATACTGCTTGTCTGCAATGATATAAATTTATTGCGCGAAACCAAGAAATTTTTGTCATGGAATTTTGAAATGAAAATTTTTGGCGATACATCTTTTGTATTAAGGATATAGATACATAAGAATCATTCTTGGTGTATTTTTTTGGCTTATCACAAAAGAGTTATATCGATGAAGTACTTAAGAGGTTTGGCATGTAGGACTCTAAACTGACACCCTTGTCGCTAAGGGAGACAAGTTTGTTCTCAATTAATGTCTTATGGATAAATTTAAAGAAAATGAAATACATGAAATTCTCTATACTTCAGTAATTGAGAATTTAATGTATACACATCCTGATATAACATTCATTGTTAGAATGCTAGACATATATTTAACTAAATTTGGGATGAAAATTTGGAAAGCAGCCATGAGATTATTCAGTATCTATAGAGAACTAAGGATTACATGATCACATTCAGGAAAATCAGACCAAATGGAGAACGTTGGCTATCCTGATTATGATCATGAAATATGAATGCAAAATATTGTCACTATGCTGCATATTTTGGATGGAATTGAAAGACCACTTAAGTTATTTAGTGACAATAGCAATCTTGTATTCCCTCGGGAACATGACGATGTGAACGTTGAAAGATATTAAGTTCCTAGTTGTCAAAGAAAGAAATCAGAGTGGTTAGATTTCTATAAAACATATTAGAACAAACTCCATAATCATGAATCCATTTACTAAATGGCTACCACCCAAGGTCTTTCATGAGCATAATGCTCACATGGGTGTTGCATCATTTGATGATATGCTATTTTAGTGGGAGTTTATATTTGGATATTGTCTATATTAGACACATATTTTTGTCCATGGATATTCGGTTTATTTCAGAAATAAAGTATTCAATCCAGTTCCATTCTGATTAAAGTGTATGGTTGATCTCATTTAAGAAATAAAATTGGACAAGTTGGAAATAGACATGTTTGGATCACATAACATGTAATTTTCATGCTACACTCCCATGATTGATCTATGTCATTTGATTGTATGAGTGTACATTAAATGTAACGAAAATCGCTTTGATTCTATATCAATATGACTAATGGACGAGATTGTTTGAAATACCCATAATGATAATATCAAAATTTTAAATTCATAAGGTTGTGCACATTTGAAAGATTGTAGCATAACCCAGTGAGAGATTGTTGGAAAATTCTAACATATTTGAGGCTACACGTAATATATTAAAATGTGTGGTGCTATCATTTAAAGAATATTAGTCAATTAAAATGATCCAATAAAATTAAATTTTAGCTAATGGGTATTACGTTTCATGAAAATATAGTATAGAGACCGAAAATTTGTTTTAGATTGATGGGGGGCCAATTTGAAACAAATGAAAGATAATGACTATTTATTATTTTATTATTATATGGGGTCAGGTCCTCAATTTGCAAGTGTTCTTCAAGATTTTCTGCATCCCCATCAATAGAGAGCGAAATTGAAGAAGATCACGAATCAAATTGAAAGATCGTAACCTATTTAGACAAAGAATCAGATTATAATGGATACATGTATATTTCTGTTATTTTTTATGATTTTAACATGGAGTATGAATTTTAAAGTTTATATATGAAAATGGTTTGATGTAATTGTGTTTGATAGATTATTTGAATCTATGCCCTTATTTGGTGAATATTAAAATTTTCATTTTCATTCTTTTACTCATTTTTAATCACACATTTTTCAATTACTAGGGGTAAGCAACGTGCAATGCACGTTTGCTTAGTTTATATTTAATAGTTTTGTTTAAGAATTAATTTGTTATTAATAAAGATGTAATTTTTTTGGTTAATTAAATAATTAATGATATAATGTTTATGTAATTGATAAATAATTAAATAAAGTGCTTCTCTCTGTCATTTCCAACCCAAAATCACAAACAGAAAACTCAAGGTATGTTAAGGGGTAAGAAGATGAGTTTACTTAGACTCCATTTGATTATCATTAATGTAGAATGAGAATGAAAAATATAGTCGTTATTGGACCCTACACAAGAGATAGAAATTCAAAATTGATAGATTGATGTGATGGATAACGGTCATATTTTTCATTTTTATGAGTTTTTAATGAGAAACAAACGGAGGCTTAAACTTTTTGCATGACTTAAGTCTTTACTCTTTTTTAAGTAATAATGCAATTCATTTTATCACTAAAGTATGATATTATGTATTACGATAATATATGTATATCATGTGTTAGACTTAGTATTGGTAAGTGACGGGTAAATTTTCGAGGACGAAAATATTTTAAGGGAGTGAGAATGTAATACCCCGAAAATTTTCATAAAATATAATTAAATTTTTATATACTATATTTTAATATTTTGAAAGTTAGGGACTAAATGATACATTTATCAAATTATATTTTATTTGTGTAAAATATTTAGATATTGATGGAGATGGAGTTATCGTAAATATATGAATATTGGTCTCGTTGGATAAATCGTAATTAGATACATAAATCAGATTCGAGAAAAAGTCGATTCGAATAAGCTAGCACCAAGATATTTTAGTTTGAAAGAATTATCAAAAGTTAATTTATTATTATTATTATTATTTAATTATAATTTTGAAAGTAGGGGATGGTGAAAAAAGATTTTCCGTTAAAAATAAGAAATTCCGTTAGTTTTTCCGTTAAACCAACATATTCCGTTTAATAGCCACTTTTTATATATAGAAAGAAGTAATATTTTCCATCACTTCAATAACTTTTCTTTCTTTTTCAATCACATATTCTCCATCAATCTACTATTCTAAAATACATTTTTCCATAATAATGTGACTCAAACACATGCTATAATTCATTTTCTAATTTCTATCAATTTAAACATAAAATTTGTAAAAGAATATGGCAAGAAATGATAGAAAGATTTCTTGATTAATTATATATTACGTATAAATAATTTAAATATTAAAAAAAAAATGCAAACTTATCAATAAAAATTCATATTCATAAACTAAAACAAGATATTAAAAATAAACATATGCGTTCTATAATTCAAGTAAAAGTTACCTAAAAATAGTAAAAATTTCAGTTTATTAAAACATTATAGACGTTCAAAATTATTACTAATATAATGACCATGTTATATAATAGAATGCTAGGTTGATCCGATATTTTAATTATTACAATATTTCAAAATAATATCATATTATCCCTTTGATCATTTTATATTTAATTGTATTTATAAATAATTACTTTATTAAATAATATACTATTTATATATTTAAATAAACCATCTTGAAAAATAAATATCACTTATAGATAAAAAAGAGAATTTATATAATTAAAATTTAAACAGTATCACATGAGCTCTATGTATAACGTGACAATTATATTTTATAGTTTACATTCAGCAAATTATGTTCACCTCAATTTTTATTTATTTATTGAATTTTTAAATTTAATCTAAATTCATTTCATTATTAATAAAATAATTTTAGACGTCATTTTTTATATGCTCAAAAGATTTCAATTTTAACAAAATAAATTATTTCAATATATTAATTGCTAAAAGGTATAGACTAATTGTATAAAAGAAATCTAATTAATAAAAATAAATTTGTATTTACTTTGAATTAGTAGTATGAAAATAAAAAAAAGTTTATTATATTTTATTATTTATGAGTATTTATTTATTATATCCGATTTAATCCCAATTTTTTTTTTGCTCGACCGTTTATCTTTTCGTGGTAGATGTCGAGTCAATTTTCAAAACCAAAAAAGAAGCACAACCCAACCCACTAGTAACGACGACGCCTGCTCGAATGCCGGCTGGAGAACTCCGCCACACTTCGCCGCCGCCGCAGCCCGACACGGAGCAAGAGGAAGCGTGTCTATGGGCTAAGATCAAAGAGGAGGCTATGAGCGAGGCCGAAGCCGAGCCGTCCCTAGCAAGCTTCTTGTACGCCACAATCCTTTCTCACTCTACCTTAGAGGGGTCTCTGTCCTTCCATCTAGGCAACAAACTATGCTGTTCCACGCTGCTCTCCACTCTTCTCTACGACCTTTTCCTTGACGCCTTCTCCACCGATGCCGACCTCCGCTCCGCCACCGTCGCCGACCTCCGCGCCGCTCGACAACGCGACCCCGCGTGTGTTTCATTCTCTCACTGCCTTCTCAATTACAAGGGTTTTCTTGCCTGTCAAGTAAGTGAATTTCTGTTTTGTTGATTATATTCTCAATTACTCCTGAAATTTTTTGCTTTGGTATGCTTGTATCATTTTTTGGGTCGTTTTCAAAGTGAGTGTTGAATTAAGAAACGTTCGAGAAGAATATAGGCATGTTAAACAAAATCCGGAATATCTGCAGGAGTGTTAAAATGAATTTCACTTATTAGTTTGTTTTTTTACTTATACTTTGCAACTTTGAACTAGATATGAGTTTTTCCATTATCTGTCGGCTTCAGATCCGTAAGCAAAGTGAATAATATCGAAAGTTAATTAGGTTGATGTCCGATTAGTTAGCTACTCATCTTTTAGGTGAAGAGTTGATTAGTATGTTTACGCTTCACAAATAGGTTTATACAAGGGAACTTAGGAAAGCTTTGAGACGACAGTGAAGATGCAATCTTAGTTGGGAGATATTTAAACGGTAACTGAAGCAATTATATAATACATTGATTAGCTTATGATAATTTATTATTGTCATTGGATTAGTACTGTTTAGAAAGTACTATTGCCATGAAGTAATCAAAATGAAGTAGTTAGTATTATTTAAGACTATGGATTAGCTTATGATAATACATAATTGCCATTGGATACATGTTTCAATAAAAGAGACCCTTACCTTGAACTAATATTTTTTTATAATTTTGTCAAATGAGAGGTGAATAGGATTCTGTACAAGAATTGCAGGGTAATTTCTGGTGAGAGTGTAACCACACAACATTTGTTGGCGGTTACCAAAAAGTGGACCAGAGGTACCATAGAGATTCGAGTTTTATAGAACAAGAAATTGGAACTTATAAAGTGAAAAAGGAGTAAATTTCGAGGAAATAATTTGAAGAAAAAAAAAATATATTGCAGACTTAGATAGTAATATGATGTTGAATGAAGTGGCTAGTTGCGTACAAAACACAGCAGAGGAAGTCTTAGGAGAGTCTAAGGGTAAAAATTCGTGTAACTAGGAACATATTTGTAGAATGAGGCGGTTCAGATGGTTGTTAACACTAAAAAAGAATGTTACAGAAATTTTCCAAAATATAAAAAATGAAGAGGCTTTTGTTTAAGATAAGTTAGCCAGACAAGCAATTAAGAGGGGTGATTCAGTTCTCCCCTGTGGAATCATATTAGTGGAGTTATCTTCGAAGAGAACTATTTACAGTTATTTTCTATGAAGTCAATTCATAGGCCGAATCTTATATAATGTTTGGGAGGTTCACTAAGTGAACATTGAATTAAGAATGTGAATGGCAGTTAGATATAGAAGCTCTTTTCTTTTACATCAAAATGATTGAGAAGAAACTCTGCATTTTATACAAATTTTGGAATATTTGTTGGAGAGGTCAACATATCTCTAAACTTCAGGGAATTTTGCATCAAAATTTTATTAGACTTCTGCAGCTTTTTCAAAGTTCTAGAGTATGGGCTTGAGCTCGAATTGTTTAATTGATTGATATTTATCTAGTGATTGTTCTATTGCACGGACACTTCAATTAGAGTAACGTATCTGTGTCGAACACATTTCGAATACCGACGCTTCTCGAATATTTTACCGTGGTCATTTTTCTTTATTTATTAGAAATATTATATATTTTTAACTCGAAGTTATTAATAACAAATAAGTACTTATAATTAAAAGATTTCAATAAGAAAAATTCATAACAAGTATAAAACTAAATTTATATTATATAAATGAAGAATTTTAAAGAATTTAATCAGCGTGTAGCGACGTGTCGTGTCAATATTTTTTTTTGAAAAATTGCGTGTTGTAGTATCCAACATGTACACACTTGTCCAAGTTGGTACATCGTAAAGTGTGTTACAGATTTCAAAATTATTGGGTTCCAGGTGTGTTGATGTTAACTTCACAGGTTATTTGATTGAAGTTTCGTACGTAGTTAATTTTGCAACTTTGTTATATGGTATTCTCTATAAGAAGCTTCTTTTGATTGACTCGGTGTGAGATTTTTCTTAATTTGTAAGTGAAGAGATGAATCCACTTTCTAGCTAGGAAGAGAAGTGTTGGGAAGAAAAATAATTCGAGACTTTTGTTGTGTATAATTATACTGTATTAGGTTTAGAAGTTATTGTAGAAGTTAACTGGATTGATTATAAGATTATCTTAATTACTCTTCTTTTAGGAGTGGAGTTGATTTGTATTTCTAGTGGTTTTATTCCACAGAATGAATTATACGATTCAACAAAGCAAAAACTTTTGAATAAGCTTGAATGGATTGATTCGTTCTATCATTTGTCAAGATGTGATCTTTGTTGGGGGATATATTTGGACGTCACATGGGACATGGTTACTCAAGGCATATGGCAATTTTGGTTTCGGAGATTTAGACTGAAGAAGGTAGTACCGTTTTGGATTTTAAGTTGGCATGATTTTTGGTATTATTTGATAATTTCTTCTAACACAACACTCTCATCTAATAACTTTTAGAGATTGTGATGGAGATCAAGATAAGAATAAAGATAGAGATAAATTTTAGTTAGGATTTTAAAGTAGAGTTTGATTGAAACTATATTTAATTAGATTGGATAAGATTAGTTTTGATATTTTAAATTTTAATACAGTAATATTTTATTAGAAGTTTGTTTCCTTTTAACGTCTTTTTAGTTTATTTGCCTTATAATATTTTATTATAATATCAAAACTAATTTTATGTAATGTAATTAAACATACTTTAAATAAAACTCTATTTCTATCTCTATTTTTATTTTTATCTTGATCTCAATTCTTTCAAAATTTCTAGTTTCATTGTTTTCCAAAAAATTAAAAAATTAAGTAATAAATGTCCTTGTGCATTATTGAACTCAATTGTTAAATCAATTATTTTTGCACTATAGACTAGGCCCCCGTTTGGCACCCTTTTTTTCTCTCTCTCTCTCTTTATTTTTCATTTCAACCATATATTCTATCAATAAAATAATATTACACATAAACCTAAAAATTCTCCTTACTTTTTAAGCACACATTCTTCCATCAATCACTATTCAAAAACACATTTTCCACTAAAATGGGTGTCAAACACCTCCTAGGTATGTTCGGTGTTAGTGAGTATCTAGCTCACTTCAAAGTATTATTACACAATGTTATATTTGTGAAGCCTTCCACATCACGTCTAGATTTATTGATAATTTGAATCTAGAAATTTTGCATGACGATATTCGCAGACTCCAATTCTTAGATGATGTAATAACCCAGCCTCTATGCACACATCGTTAATTTACGTACTGTCTACTCTGGAAGAGGCCGAGTCTATCTTATTTCTCGTGGTTTTTTATCGCTTCCCCAGGATTCGAACCCGAAGACCTCCAAGAGACTTAAAATAAATCTTTATAACAATTGGACAACTTACCCCTTTGGAAGAGTGAGTTCATCTTATCCCTCACAAATTTTTATCGCATCCCGAATATTCAAACCCAAGACCACTGCCTTATTAAAAACTTGAGCTGAATCCTGGTACCAATTCACATTTTTTGTAACGATCCAGCCTTTATATCTCAGCTGTTAACTTACGTACTGTTCGTTTTTGGAGTGCCTGAGCCCATCTTATTCCTTATGAATTTCTATTACATCTCTAGGATTTGAACCAAAGAACTATGCCTTATTGGAGACTTAAGCTGAATACTTTTACGTAAGTGAACGACTTATGCATAAAGGTTGGATCGTTACAAATTTTGCAACGATTCGAGCCTCATGCCCAAGCTGTTAAGAATATAATTATTGTTTGCTTTGGGAATGTTTAATCCCTCACAAATTTCTATCGCATACCCAGGATTTGAACCTATGATCTTTCCTTATAAAAGACTTAAGTTGAGTTATGATATCCAACTTAAGTCTCTAATAAGGTAGGAGGTCTTGAGTTTCAATCCTAAGGATGCGATAGAAATTTGCGAGGGATTAAGAGGGCAAATGCCATCCCAAACAATACGTAGATTAATTGCTTGGGCATAAGGTTGGGTCGTTACAATGAAGCTTACCATTTGGCTAACAACCGTTGGTACATATCTTTTTGACTTCATCAATCATGTAAAAAAACTATATATTGTCTAGGGTTCAGTATAGACACTTGATCAAGACAAAAGATAGACCCCTTTGGAGTATGTAGTTCCAGTCTACTTCGTTGGGCTAAGTCCTCTTAGTTGGGAGGGAAATGATGGAGATCAATATAAGAACCAAGATAGAGATAGATTTTAGTTAGGATTTTAAAGTAGAGTTTGATTTAAAGAATATTTAATTAGATTAGATAAGATTAATTTTGATATTTTGATACAATTATCTCAATTGGTCAGGTATTGGGTTTGCTCCCCAATGGTCGCCAGTTCGAATCCTCTTAGGGCCACTGATGTAAGTATCTGGTCGTAAACTTCAGGGCTCGGTGGGATTAGTCGATGTGCGCGCAAACTGACTTGGACATCCACGATTATAAAAAAAATAAAATATTTTGATACAATTATAGTTTATTAGAAGTTTGTTTCTAGTTTATTTGCTTTATAGATAGAGGGACTTATTCAATGAAATAGTCAATCCTTGATTATATGATAAATTGATATTTTCCTTTACTCTCTAGTCTTCTCTTCTTAGTCCCTTTTCCTTCTACTCCTGTTTTTTGTGAACAAATTATACGTTTCTGCGTTGATGGCCAGTTTGGTTAAAAGTTTAATCAAATAGATTTTATCGTTGCTAGAAGTCATTTAGGTTTTGTAAAATGATTGTAAGTTAATTTCTGGTGAGAGCTTAAACAACATATAATATATTAGTTGTACTCTAGGAAGTACGGATACGGATATGTTATTCGGATACGCCGATACGACTTTTTTGAAAAAACTAGGATACGCCAATACGTTATTTAAAATTAAGTATAATTTCATTAATATAAAAAAATATTAATACACAAGCATGATAATAATAAAAAAAAATTCCTAATGCACTTTATTAGCACTATTTTACATATATTAAATCATTATCTATTTTCAATAAATATATTAGTCAACTATAACATAGTTTCACATGTATTAGAAGATTAGTCATTCTGCATTTCCAATAAAAGTTTAGTTAATTTTAAAACTCTAATTGTATTTTCAATAAGGGTGTGTTTGAGCCACATTATTTTGGAAGAATGTATTCTGGAATAGTAGATTGATGGAAAATGTGTGGTTGAAAACAGGGGCGGAGCCACATATGGTCCAGTGTGGGCACATGCCCACACTGAACTTCTGGGCTCAAGTATTTGGGCTTAGATTTTTTTTTTAGTTATACAAGGCCCCAGCGTCCAAGGGAGGCCCATCCCAATGAAAAAATTGTAAACATTTTTTCTCATTCCCACCCAGGCCCAGACAGCTTCATTTCATCTCACATTTTCACTCCCCAAATCGGCACCGTCTTCTCCTGTTCTTCATTTGCGCAGCCACAGCCTCCTACAGGCTACGTGCACGATGACGGACGGTGCATCATCGGTTATCTAGTGGACCAGTTGAACAGAAAAGGTCGGCGAGCCATCGAGACAACTTCACTTTAGGCACTGCTCCATTTCCGAGTCTGTTCGTGACCCGTTTGCTCCAAGCCTCCACTTCACTTCGCACCGCCTGCTCTCCCTCGCTTCGGCCTCCAGCCCTGGGCCCTCCATTTCACAGTTTCACCTCGCAGGCTCGCACCTCGGCACCCGTAACTCGTAAGATACACAGCTTTACGCTTACGTCTTCACCCACTGACACTATTGAAAATTGAAATTTGAGTTGATTGGTTTTGTTGAATCATTTGCTGATTGATTCTATTTTGTGTTTTTCATCCTTACAGAGGCGAAGTTATGATTTGGCCCTTCACCCCTGATTCTGAATGGCTGAATTAGAACACATAGGCGAAAATTGATTTAGCCTTCTCTGGTTAGTCTGTTACTCTATTATGAATTGAAATTTGGATATTGTTGAAAATTGAAATTTGGGTATTGTTGAGTAGAAGTTGCTGTAGTCTGGGTATTAATGGATTGAAATTGCTGAAATTTGGGAATTGTTGGATTGAAATTGTTGAAATTTGGGTATTGTTGAATAATTGAATTGAAATTGTTGTTCTTTGAGTATTGTCGAAAATTGAAATCTTATGAAGAGATTGCTTTTCAATTGCTCTTGAAATTAGACATAGAAGCCTTAGGCCTGTGAAGCCATCGAGCCTGATTCGGTGATTCTTGAAGCCTGCTCAAGTCTTGATGTACTCGGTGACTGTGAGTTTGCTTACTCGATTCCATATTTCCCCTTCAAATTTCCTATCTTCTTCAACTCCTATTGGCTTTTCACCCTTACATTCTAATTGGGGTGTTCACATCCATGACTAAAAACTCGACGTTCGGCGTGGACAAAATTGTGCCCACACTGAACGCCAATCCTGGCTCTGCCCCTGGTTGAAAAAGAAAGAAAAGTTATTGATGTGATGAAAAATATTATTTTATTGAAAAATGTGGTTGAAAATGAGTAGAAAAATTAAAATGAAAATTTTAATGTGTACCAAACATGAGATAAATATTATTGATAGTCAATAAGTTATTAAAATAATTTTAAAAATATATATCGGATACGTATCAGATATGTATCGAAAATCTTACAAAAATATAAATTAATTAAAAAATATGTATCGGATGCTTATCGACAATTTAAAAACTATAAAAATATATAAAATAATTAAAAAATTAGTATCCAATACGTATTGGAGGGTATCAAAGAGTATTGGAGCTTGGATACGTATCGGATACTGGTACGTAACGAGTTTACAAGTATCGATGCTTCTTAGGTTGTACTTGATGTGATTATTAAAAACTAGACAAGTACCTTAGAGGTTTGAGTTTATGGAACAAGATGGTCAGGCTTGTAGGGTGAAAAAAAGTGAATTTCAAGATATAGTTTCGAAGGAATAAAAATGAAATAAATGGAGATAGTAATATTATGTGGAACGAGGTGACTAGTTGCTTTCAAAACATGCAGATGAGGTCTTAGGAGAGTCTATGGTAGAAAACCAATAAGGAAACATGGTAGTGGAATAAGGAGGTTGAGAAGGCTTTAGAAGGTGTTTAAGACCAAAAAGGAAAGCTATATAAATTTGCCAAATATAATAATGTGAAGGCTTTTGACAAGATAAGTTAGCTAAACAGGAAACAAGAGCGTGATTCGGCTGTTCACTGCAGAAGTATATTAGTAAACATGTAGTTATCTAGAAATTAGGATATGGAGACAACTATTTATGAGTTATTTTGATGGAAGAGAGTAAGGAAATTGAGTTCTTAACCAGTCACGTTTGGTAATTGAAGGCTTGGATATTGAGGATTTGTCAGTCTCAATTGCAGATAGGTAACAATAATGGAAGAATTCAGGTTTAGGAAGTCTCGTATGAAGAGGATGTTTAAGAAATAATAGCTGGTTTTGATTACATTCTGTGTGTAGAACTTTCCAGGTGATTTGGGTATTTTATGGTCAACAAAATTACTCAATGTTTTAAAAGAGTCAAGATGTAGTATAAAAGGAAGTAGAGCTTATAATGCCTATTTATAATATTAAAGGTGTAGAGAACATCAAAGTATACAAGAATATCATAGATGAGAATTATGTTTGATTAGGGAACTTGTATTTTAGGATAAATTGGTGGTTTATTTGTTTTCCTTATTAGACAGAATATTATTTCCTTTTTCTCTCTACCAACGTTGTATTATAAATTCATTGTATTATAATTGAAATAAATACACGAGAAATTATTCTAACCGTGTCTTCATGGTATCAGAGCTAGGTTCCCTAACCTAGCAAACTAATGGCAGAATTACCACCCACCAACCAAGAATCCACCACATCTGAAAATTCCTAATTCGAAGCAGAAGCTAATTCCCCATTCATCTCAAATGGAATCGAAAACTCCTCCTTCCAACTCACAGTCGAAAAATTGAATGGAAGGAACTTTCGAGAGTGGGCACAATCCATAAAATTAGTGATCGATGGAAAAGGGAAATTAGGGTACCTCACCGGAGATACGAAGAAGCCAACCGATGCAAAACTTCTATCATGATGGAATTCTGGAAACTCTATGGTAACGACATGGCTTGTGAATTCCATGAAGCCGTCCATTGGAAAAACATACGTCTTCCTCCCCATTGCAAAAGATGTTTGGGAGGCTGTGAAAGAAACATACTCCGACGTGAAGAGGCGTGCCGGCAGGTGATGACGAAGGAGATCGCCGGAGACGCATCGTCAGCCCTAGTCAAATTTCAATTTTTACCACACGTTCCAATGAACCCACAAGTATAATTCACTTATCCACCACTCATTTCTTTTCATTTATAAATTAAACCATTTATAAATTCTTACTAGACGGAGGCAAAATTAAGAAATGAGTGATGTATAGTACTTGTGGATTCATTGAAATATGTGTTTGAAAATAGAGTTTGTGATAGAGTTTTTTAGCTAAGAGAAGGAGTGAAGAAAATGATCAGACCATTCTACTTCATTACCAGCTGCTATCAATCTTATATTACAAAAGTTTCTACCATACTTCTAGTCAACAACTTCCTACCTACTACCACCTTACTCGTTGACAGATTAAGCCATGCTTTAGTAGATATTTAAATCACCTAAAGTAGACATTACATAGACAGATTTGATACATATGATTGTTACAAAAAAGTGACAGTAAAAGTGACAACAAAATATCAATACTCCTCCTTGATACCGGAAACACCAAGGTTTTTCCTCAATGTTTCGAACGACTTGGTGAGAATATCAGCATTTTGATCTTCAGCATTGTAGTGCACCATCTTCACTTCACAATTCTCTTGTGCTTGTCTAATTGCATGGTACTTGATCTTGATGTGCTTTGTTCTTCCATGAAACACCAGATTTTTAACCATGGCAACGGCTGATTGATTGTCACAATAGACCACATCAGCTTGTTTGTGATTAAGGTCATCCAGCACTTTCCTTAACCAGATTGCTTGATTGGTGGCCTCTGATGCAGCTATATACTCTGCCTCTGCTGTTGATTGAGCCACGGTTTTTTGTTTCATTGTGTTCCAGCAAACAAGGTTTGATCCTAGATAAAATGCATAACCAGAGTGCTCTTCATATCGTCCAAAGATCTAGCCCAATCACTGTCGATATAACCAATTAAATTCAAGGTTTCAGACCTTCTAAACCAGATTCCCATTTCAGCATTCCCTCTGATGTATCTCAGGACCTTCTTTGCAGCTTGGAAATGTAACTCACTTGGTTCTTGCCTGAATCTAGAAAGCAGATTTATAGCAAAAGTGATGTCCGGCCTTGTGATTGTTAGATACATTAGGCAACCAACCAAACTTCTATATACTTTCTCATCAGTTTTCTTGCTTCCATCATCCTTTTCCAGCTTTAAGTTTTGAACAAGAGGAGTACTACTGGTTTGCAATTTTCCATGCTGAATTTCTTCAAAATCTCCTTGGCATACCTCCTTTGATAGACGAAGAAACATTCTTTTGATTGATTTATTTCCATTTCAAGAAAATACTTCATTACCCCCAAATCTGTCATTTCAAATGCCATCATCATTTCATCTTTCAATTTGTCAATTAAGGTTTGATTGCTACCGGTTACTAGCAGATCATCAACATACAATGAAATGATGATAACATCTTCATCCACTTGCTTTATATAAAGTGTTTGCTCATTAACACTTTTGATGAAGCCAAGGCAGTTCAAACATTCATCGATCCTGCTCTACCAGGCTCTTGGAGCCTGCTTCAAGCCATACAATGCCTTCTTCAATAAATATACATTGTTTTCCTCTCCAGCTACCAAAAAACCATCTGGTTGATCAACTTAAATTTCCTCATTTAAGTAACCATTCAAGAAGGCTGACTTAATATCCAATTGATAAATTTTTCAGCTTCTTTGAACAGCAATGGCTAGCAACAATCTAATGGTTTCATACCCGACAACAAGAGCAAACGTGTCAGTGTAGTCAATGCCATATTGCTTAGTGCATCTCTTCACAACCAACCTGGCTTTCAACTTGTTGATTGATCCATCTGTGTTTAGTTTGGTCTTATACACCCATTTAACTCCAATTACATTTTTATCTCTTGGTTTATCAACTAACTCCCAAGGTCCATTCTTTTCTATAATACTCAGTTCTTCCTTCATTGCAGCCATCCAACCATGTGAATTCACTGCCTCATTGAAGTTTGAAGGCTCTAACACTGTTGAATTACATCTAGCATAACATGAGCAAGAGACCTGGTTCTTAGCACTTCATTTTCAGAGTCAGAGTCAGAATCAGTGTTTTGTTCTGGTTCATCTTCATTGTAGATATCATCAACTTCTTGAGTTAACAGCCTTGGAATTTGCAATTTATCCAAGATATTTGCTTCCCAATTCCATGAAGAATCTTCATCAACCTTTATATCTGTGCTGGACATGATTTTCTTGGTTTGAGGATTATAAACTCTGTATCCTTTGGCATTATCACAATAGCCAATCAGAACTCCAAATTCTGCCTTTGGACTCAGTTTAACCCTTTTGGCATCAGGTGTATGAGTATAACATATACTCCAAAACACTTTCAAATGTGAGACATTTGGCTTCACTCCATACCATGATTCAAAAAGAGTTGACTTGTTTAAAGCCTTTATAGGCAATCTGTTGAGAAGATAGGTTGCTGTATTCACAGCTTCAGCCCAAAAATCCTTTGGAACGTTCTTCTCAATCATTAAACACTTGGCCATCTCCATTAAGGTCCTATACTTTCTCTCACACACTCCATTTTGCTAAGGAGTGTACAAACTGATCACACTTATATTCAGTTCCATTGTCTGTCCTGATGGCTTTAATTCTGCAATTGCTCTCATTTTCTACTAGATTTTTGAATTTTTGAAACACACCAGCAACCTCTGACTTCATTTTCAAGAAATACACCCAACACATTCTTGTTAAATCATTAATGAAAAGTACAAAATACTTACTGCCATTCAGTGACTGAGTTCTCATTGGGCCACATACATGAGAATGGATTAACTCCAGTTTTTTGTGGCTCTTCTTGATTGGTTTTTAGGAAATGGCAGTCTGGTTTGTTTTCCCCTTTGACACACATCACACATACCAGCTTCATCACTTATGTCAGGCACATTTACAACAAGTTCTAATTTGTGCAAATGCTTGAGTGATGTGTAATTTGCATGACCAAACCGTTTGTGCCAAAGTGAAGACTCTACTTTGGTACAAGTGAATGCATGAGAGGTCATATTCTTCCATTCTAAGGGAAAACTTCTTTGCCTCATATCAACTGACATTAACTCATTTTCATTTGGATCAAATATAGTGCAACCCCTTTCTTTAAATATCAAAGTGTAATTCTTCTCAATCAATTGACCCACACTTACTAAATTTTGATCAATAACTGGTACATAAAGTACATCAGGAATATGTTTGATACCTGTTGGAGTTTGCACAACAATCACACCCATTCCTTCTACTTTCACATAATCACCATTGCCAACCTTAACCTTTGATTTGTATGTGTTGTTAAGTTCAACAAAAATGCTGGAATCTGAAGCAATATGATGAGTGCAACCACTGTCCAGTAGCCAAGTTCCACTTCCACTACTCATTTTGTGATTTGCTGCTGTAAATAGATGTTCCTCCTGCTGTACTTGTTTTCAGCAACTTGTGCCTGCTGCTGCAATACCTTCTCCTTCTGATTTTTACACTATTTTTGAACATGTCCAAACTCTTTACATGCTTTGCACTGGACCCCTGGTCTATACCAACACCATTTTGGAGAGTGACCAGTTTTCTTGCAATGAGGACAAGGAGGATAATCATCATTCTTGCTAGCATTCTTGTTGATCTCAACCTTCTTCTTTTCAGGTAGTTGCTTCTTCATCCTATAACTTGTTTGAGCTTTATAGTTTCCTTTGACAAATAAGGCTCCTTCAACTTGTTCTTCCTGCCTCATTTGTCTCCTTTGCTGAGTAGCATGAAGAGCATTCACCAGTTCAGATAAAGTTATGGTTGACAGATCCTTTGAGTCTTCAAGTGATGATATCTTGGCTTCAAACTTTTCCACCACTCTTTTGTTTGGAAAGTCATCACCCAACAACCTAATCTGATTTACAACGTTCAACAACCTGCCTGCAAAGTCTTTTACCACCTCTGTTTCCTTTATTTTCAAGGTCTCAAACTCCTTTCTCAAGTTGAGCACTTGCATCTGTCTAGTTCTCTCGTTTCCTTGGAATTCCTCCTTGAGTCTATCCCAGGCTTCTTTTGCCGTTTCACAAGTCAATATTCTTGTGAATATAGCATCTAAAATAGCAGATTGAATACAGGAGAGAGCCTTGAACTTTTTGGCAACATCTTCAATGTGTTGTTTGATTTGAGCGACTATGGGGTTAGCTCTCAATGGTGGAGGTTCAATACCTATCTCGGTTATCTCCCAAAGGTCATAAGCCTTGAGATAGGCCTTCATCTTTGCAGCCCAGAGGTTGTAATTTTCATCATTGAAGGTTGAAGGTAGAGGAGCTGAAAAACCAATTGATGCTGTCTTCTTCTTCAACTCTATTTTCTTTTGCTAATGGTTTCCCCTTTTTACTTCTATTCATCTTCCTTTTTTTCGGTCCCTCTCTAAGAACAAGAAGGTCTCTGATACCACTGATAGAGTTTTTTAGCTAAGAGAGGAGTGAAGAAAACGATCAGACCATTCTACTTCATTACCGGCTGCTATCAATCATATATTACAGAAGTTTCTACCATACTTCTAGTCAACAACTTCCTACCTACTATCACCTTACTTGTTGACAGATTAAGCCATGCTTTAGTAGATATTTAAATCACCTAAAGTAGACATTACATAGACAGATTTGATACATATGATTGTTACAAAAAAGTGACAGTAAAAGTGACAACAAAATATCAATAATTTGATCATTTATAAATTAGCCAAACGGAGTCTATGTTTTATCGGCATAGATAGTAGAAAATTTATTATCATTGTAGACCAGTAACGAGGTTGCTTAAATTCTTATCTTTTAACTTTCGTAATGAATGGCCTTATGAGAGACATATCCTAAATGACCTGTGTTGGTGTATAATATTTATTAATGACATAGTTTAATGGATGAGATCAGGATGGTAAAACTGTTATTAAGAAGTTAGGAAGAGTACGTTGGAATCTAAATATTTTATGTCAAGAACTAAGAGGGAGTGGAGTGCATGAAATATCCAGTGGGAACAAGGATGGTAGTGAAATTACTATAGAGAATCACGTCTGAAAGACTGGTTGTTTAGGATTTAGGTTCTGTAGAATGCTGGTTAGACCTACTATATTTATGTTACTCAGTGTTAGGCTGTTGAGGGTAAAATTTCATTTTTAGCAACATAGCTGAAACACGGGATGTTAACGTGGATGTGTGGTTATACTCGAATCATAAGATAGGAAATGAGAACATATATTAACAAGAGAACTTGTTCCTATTGTGGATAAATTAATAAAAGGACTAGTTAAGACTTGAGTGGTTATGTCATGTGTTGCATACACATAAAGAAGTTTCTGTTTGTAAGATGCCATCACAGTACACATATTAGAAGAAGAATAGGTTGACCGAAATTGATGTCTTTATTATGGTTGCAAAAGATCCATTTTCATTGAATCTTCAAGTAAATATAGTAAGGAACTCTGGAAGTGCACAAGGAATTGAACGAAGTGCCGAAGAAGATTTCATGTAGTAAGATTCTCTGAAAGTGTGCCTAGGAATTGAATTAAGTGGCGTAGAAGGATTCATGTAGCAAACTTGAAATCTATTTGGATGAGGTTTAGATTTTTTATTGTACTCTAGATACTGAGAGGAATTTGTAAGGTATTTCTGTTCATTACTTTTTGTACAACTGTGTGTAGTTTGAACCTCGTGTTCATCCTCTAGAAAGCGGAAGGTTATCAATTTTGGAGCGAAGTCCCAAAATATTGACAGATAATCAGTTTATTGTATATCATAGCCAAAACCCAGTAGGAAAAAATGCTGCTCATGGGAAGTTATTACAATCTATACTTATATCAAGATCAATATATTAGGGCTTCAGAAATAAAAAAAGATCGATACTCATGCACAACATTGATAAACCAAGTAATACAATACATAGACATGTGCATACATGCGCATGTAAAAACAAAAGTTTGTACCTTCCTAGAAGCATATAATCAATAATACATTTTTTATGATTTTAATAATTCATCTCATCAGATCTCAACCAAGTCCAACATGTACTTCACAGTTCAGATGCCTGATTTTGTTGCTACGTTCTTCATCTTAGTCCCAATACATTTGTGCAAGTCTTGCCCTTATATGCCTATCCCCTACAAATCTAAGCTAAGGAACCCCCCTAGCCTTCTAGTTTGGTCTCTTGTATCTGGAAGACTGTACATTCTATTGTTATATACACTGTATCTTAATTCTTTGGACTTTGGAGCTAGAGGGTTTCCATTCTCCAGCAATCTTTAACCATATCTTTTTTCTTCATATAATTTCTAACGAACTAGTTATATTTTTTTTTTTACTTACAGGCGCACAGAGTGGCTCACAAGCTGTGGACTCAATCTCGCAAACCTCTAGCTCTCGCACTGCAATCTCGCATCTCTGATGTTTTTGCTGTCGATATACACCCTGCTGCCAAAATCGGCAAAGGTATCCTCTTTGATCATGCAACTGGAGTGGTAGTCGGGGAGACTGCTGTGATTGGTAACAATGTTTCAATTCTCCACCATGTGACGTTAGGCGGAACTGGCAACGCTGTTGGTGACCGGCACCCCAAGATTGGCGATGGAGTGTTGATTGGTGCAGGAGCAATAATATTAGGTAACGTGGAGATTGGGGATGGGGCCAAGATTGGTGCTGGCTCATTGGTTTTGATAAACGTGCCACCAAGGACAACAGCTGTGGGGAATCCAGCAAGGTTGGTGGGAGGGAAAGAGCAGCCAACTAAGCATGAGGAAGTTCCAGGGGAGTCGATGGATCATACTTCCTTCATTTCTGAATGGAGTGATTATAGCATATGATATTATTGTGATAGTAATAGTAAGCACTTATTGACCCGTGTTGAACAATAACTCATTCCTTGTTTTATTATTTATTTATTTATTTTGAGAAGCTTTATTATTATTTTTTAGAGGATGTGTATATAAAAAATAAGGAAAAGTTATGGATTCACATGTAAAATTGTTTTATTGGAAGAATGTGTAGTTGAAAATGAGTTTGAAAAAAAAAAAATATTTTTGAAAAATCAAAATCGAACTAGGGTTATGGTGTCATGTTCTGGATGCATGATTAGACTTATAAATTTTGTTGCATGTTTCTCTTAATTTATGCACAGTTGAGTCTAGTCCAATATTAAGTAATTCCAAATGGATTTTGTATAGGTTGGACAACGGAAAGTCTACAGTATGTTGTCCAACCCGATTCATTTGTAACTTTAACAGATTAAGGCACGTTTTGAACATCATATTAGATACTTGTTTGTTTTAGATTAAAATCAAATTTTAATTTAAGTCAGAGTCAAACAATCAATATCAATCACATCTTTTATGGGTTCCATAGCTTTTCAATCACACATTTCAAATTTTTTTTTATCACAATTTACTAAAAATCTAATTTTAATTTCCATCAAACACACATTAGATTGAATAAAGATTAAATTAATTTTCCATCCTTACAAGATGTTTGGTGCAATTAGTAATCGAATTCAATTAATCCACGGTGCTTATCCTCGTTTATTCAATCATATAAAGTTAATACGCTGGATAAGTTTTGACTTTATAATATATCCACTAATTTATGACTTGATAAGAAAAGATTAAATAAGTTGAATTATATAAGTTTACTTACAAGTAAATAAAAGCTAAGAAATTCACTTAGAAGTAAAAAATAACCAATAACTAGAAGATCACTTATAAGCATAAATTCACTTATAGTGAAAAATTCATTTTTAAATGAAAAACTTATATATAAAGAAAATATTGTATAGAAGCGAAAAATTCACTTACAAGTATAAAGTTCATTTATAAGTACAATTTTTTTATTTTTTATTTTTTTGTAAAAAAAGTTCATTTATAAGCACAAAAAATCACTCGTGTGTAATAATAATTGAGTATGACTAAAAATATCACTTATAACTGAAAAATTAAGTTTTAAGTAAAAAAATTGTTGGCCATATGGTATAGTGAAATGGTTGTTGATTAAATGACAAATTAATATTTTAAGTTTAATTCGTAGGAGCTTAATTAAACTCTATGAAATTAAAGCAAAATAAAGAAAATGAAGAAAATGGAGAAAATGGAGAAAAATGAAATCTGAGACAAGTGATTTAACACTTTTTCCTTAAAATAAAATTGCCCCGCAACAAATTACTCCATTTATATTTATAATTTGATTATCAGATTAAATTCGAATATTTATAATTTGATGTTTTGAACCATTTGCAGTTGGTACGAACCATTTGCAGTTGGTACAAACCAAGATAATAATACTCACATAGATGTCTTTCCTAAATCATTTCATAGTTCTCATGATTTGGTTCATTTTAGCTCTGAACCACTCTTGGGTTTTATAAGTGTTTAGAAAATTTCAGCATTTGAACCATTTTCATTGAGATGGCTTTACCTCACACTTATATAGGTGACCTCTTAAGAGTATTCTACCATACTTCACCTAACTTAATCAAAATATATGAATCGCTAAAAGGATATCACAACCTTAACATTTTGCAGAAAGCACTTTAATTATCATGGAATGAATTAGAAAACATTTTCACAAGTGCTTTATTGAATATTCATAACTTAGTTGTCCCATTAAACCAAAATCTTGAGATCTTTAGTCAACAAGGTAGGGTTATCATTACAAAGAATCTTACGTAGTAGGTTTTAGTCTCATTCATTTCGATAAGCAACGTGCTTGATCCCTAGGTAAACCTTTCGTAAGTGAATCCACGATGTTCTCCTTTGACTTCACATAATCTATGGAGATGATACCATTAGAGATCAGTTGCTCAATGGTATTGTGTCTACGACGTATATGTCTAGAATGATATATGCTACTTTGAGCCCTTCCAATAGTCGATGACTATCACAATATATTCTCCAGCTTTGTCCAAAGCAATAAACTCTAATTCCATCATTGATCGAGCTATACACATAATCTAGAGTTTGTTTCAATTCATACAAGGACTTAACTAGTTTACAAACATTTTGTTTGTGATTAGGAGAGACGAATCCTTCGGGTTGTTCCGTGTATATCTCATCTTCTAACTCACCATTTAGGAATGCAGTCTTTACATTCATTTGAAGAATCTCAAGGCTATGTAATGCTGCAATTGCAATTAACAACTTTATCGAAGTGATTCTAGTCACGAGTGAGTAGGTATCAAAGAAGTTAAGTACTTCTTTTTGTCTATATCCCTTGTTAACCAATCCGACCTTATATTTATCATCAGATCCATCTGACTTTAGTTTCTCTTGAAGATCCATTCATACCCTAAAGGTTTGTCTCTAGGAGGTAAATCAACTAACTCCCAAGTATGGTTTTGCATTATAAAATATATCTCACTATTGATAGTTTCTTTCTAATGCAGCGCTTCCGGTGTAGACATTGCTTCATATAAAGTCTTTGGATTATTTTCTACCATATATGTTAGAAAATTTTGGCCAAACGAGGTAGATAATCTAGTCATTTTACTACACCTTGGTTCTTTCTCATTTGAAGTGTCATTTGTAGTATCATAAATTCTTTTATTTGAATTTAAATTTTCCTTGTCTTTATATGGAAAAATATTATCGAAAAATAATGAATTTTTCGATTCAATTATTGTTTTTTCATGTACGTCTTAAATTTTAGATTTATGTACAAGGAAGTAGTATGCACTACTATTATTGGCGTATCTAATAAATATACAATCAATAGTCTTGGGGACCGATTTTAACTTGTTTAGGTATATGTATTTCAACATTAGCCAAATGCCCCTACACTTTCAAGTATTGGTAGGAAGGAGTATGACATTTCCATAGTTCATACGGAGTTTCTTCCATTTTCTTAAGGGTTATCTTGTTAAAAATGTTATTTGCAGTTATAATAGCTTTCCCCTACAAGTTCTAGGGTATACCTGAACTTAACAACATTACATTCATCACCTCTTTAAGGGTTCGATTTTTACGTTCAGCCACACCATTTGATTGTCGTGAGTAAAGTGCCGTTGTTTGATAAATGATTCCATATTCGGAACAATATTCTTCAAATGGTGCCTTGTATTTACCACATCTATCACTACGAATACTTTTTATTCGTTTAATAAGTTGATTTTCAACTTCCATCTAATAATGTTTAAAGACATCTAAGGCTTCGTTTGTACTTTGTAGTAAAAAGACATACCAATACTTTGTACAATCATCAATGAAAATTATTCTTACCACATTTAGTTTGAACAAATCTCAAGTCACATATATTGCTATGTATTAATTCTAAAGGTGTCTTGGCCAGATTTACTTCAACACATACTTCACACTTATGATTAGGATCAATCTCAAGCGTCAGAATTATACTTTGATTCATAGGTTTGCGCATAGATTTGTAATTGACATATCCTAATCAACTATGCCATAACAAAACAATTCAAGCATATAAGTAGAATTCAAAATTTTATTCATAATGCTTTGTTCAGTACAATTGTAAGAACGTTCATTTTGAACATTCTATCACAAATATATCATGTACCAGTATACATCTCATTCTTAGTGAGTACAAATTTATCAGAAACAAATACAATTTTAAAGTCATTTTTGTTAAGTAGAGACCCGTATACAAGATTCTTGCGAATATCCGGTACATGCAGGACATTGATGAGGACAAACTCTTTACCATATGTCATCTTCAAAGTAACTTTCCATTGTCCTTCAACTTTAGAACTTGCAAAATTTTTCAAGAAGAGTTGTTTTCCATTTAATTCTTTGTAGTTTGAGAACATGATATTGTCTCCATAAATGTGATGGGTAGCACCAGTATCAACCCACCATTTCCTTGAATTTCCGACATTCTTACATTCAGAAACAACCGCTGAAAGATTCATCTCTTGTATCCCTTCAGAAAGAGTGTCTCTTTCAACCACATTTACTTGTTGGTTCTTCTTTGACTTTCGACATTCATTAGAATGATGTTCGGCTTTTTCATAATTGTAACAGTTGCCTTTAAACTTCTTAGCATTCTTGGAGTTTTATTTTCTTGATTCATCACCGGAGATCTTACTCTACTTGTTGACAACTTTCGAACCAGTTTCAACAAAATTTGCTCCAAGTTGAACAACAGACTTTCTTTCGATTTTTCTATTGTCTTCATCAATCCACAAATAGACTATCAATTCCTCCAAGATCATCTACCTGCAGCTGGAGGGATTCACTCAATTCCATCTATTATGCATGTATGTCATGAAGTAGAACTTGAAGTTCTTGCACTTGACTTAGCAGGGTTTTGGAGTTTACCATTTTGTAGTTCAAAAACTTTTCAACAATAGATTTCTTTGTTCCGGCATTCTCGGTCATGTATTTCTTCTCTCCTAAAAGCCCTTGGCCGAGTCCATTTAAATATATACTCCATAAAGTGTATTGTCCAATCCATTTAGAATGTAGTTTTTGTAAAGAAAACCCGAGTGCTTCCATGCATCAAACGCAATAGTCGACTCACGATTATTTTCTTCTTCTTGTATAGTAGGAACGATCTCTTTTAAGAACTTTGTTAGATTCAAAGTAGTAAGATAGAATAACATATATGTTGTTTCCATCTTTTAAAATCCACACCTCCAACCTTTTCTGGTTTTTCCCCATGTGGGATATGAGAATTTGATATAGGTATAGCCAATGGTGGAACCACATGGTTAGTACCATTCATTGTTTGACTCGAAATAGTCTTAACAATATTCATTTCAGTTACAAATAGAAGTTCAACGAAAAATGTAAGAAATGAATCACACAAAGACAAATTCCAAAGAGGAAGAGAGATGATTTGTTAAATAACAACCGCAAAAACACAATTCTTAAGATTGTTGGTGATATGGCATAGTTAAATGGTTGTTGATTAAATGACAAAGTAATACTTTAAATTTAATTTGCAGGAGCGTAATTAAGCTCTATGAAATTGAATCAAAAGAAAGAAAGAACGAAAATGAAGAAAAATGAAATCCAAGGCAAGTGATTAACACTTTTTCTTTAAAACAAAATTACTTCGCAACTGTGCTAATGGATTACATCATTTGTCATTCAAGGTACAACGGATACAACTTGTGATAGAAGCACTTCAAACCACAAGTAACAACGAACTCAAAAGAAATTCTTTGATTTATAAAAAAGATGATTTTGGAATGAATTTTTGGCGAGTTTTTGCAAATTTTTTTGATATAATGCCTAATGCAAGTTATATGAAATGTATCATGGACGTTCAAAGAGTCTTATTTATAGAAGATGAAGGATTGTGAGTGAAGTGTCATACCCTAAACTCAACAACTTTCACGAAAGGATGCATTTCTTGCTGTCATTGACCTCTCGCTTGAGCTATAGTCACACTTATTCAACATAACCTTTCTCGCTCGCTTATCTCTAGTCTGTCGCTTGAGCGACAGTCTCAAGTGCTAGGCGAGCGATGAAGTTGGGCATTTTTCTCGCTCAGTTTTTCCTCTTTTCTATCTAAGTTTGGACTGCAAATTTTCATTCATCCGAAATTGATTTTGAAATTTCAAATATATCACGACGATCTACTCGATGAGTAGAACAAGTTAGTCTGTTGTATTTATAATTTGGCTATTGGATCAAGTCCAAATATTTGATCGAAGTTGACACAAACTCACTTTTTAAGTTGTAAACTTAGTTAAATTTTTCATTCTCTAAACCAAATTTCAACAAAAATTACATTATAACTTAAAAATTTACTTGCAAAAAGTCACTTATGAGAAGAAAAAAATCAATTATATGTAAACAATTGCTCATAACTAAAAAAAATTCAATTATAAGTAAAAGTTATTACTAGAATTTTACTTATAATTAAAAAGCACTTACAGAAAAAAATTACTTTTATGTGAAAAATTGCTACTAAGTGAAAAATACTACTATTAACTAAAAACATCACTTATAAGCATAAAAAGTCACTTATACAATAAAAAATCACTTACACATGAAAAAATTAATGGTATCTATTAGATTAACTTATAGCTATAAAATTTACATATAAGTAAAGATCATTTATAAAAAAATTCACTTATGAGTGAAAAAGATTTCATACATGAAATTATAAGTAAAAAATATTCATTTAATAAGTTAAAAAATCCTTTTAAAAAATATTTCCATAATTTTTATTTATTTTTCATTACTTGTATAGTCTTCTAATACAGTATAGCACTCAACGTCCTCTCTAATACGGTACAACACTCAGCATCATCTAACAATCCTCCCTAATTCACCTCAATACAATTTATAAGTGCATTTTAGCATCTATTCTTATTTAGTTATAGTTAAAATTGGCAGATATTTATTTAACTTTGAGTAAATAATGTTGAATTGTAGGAAAAAAAATCCAAATTGGAGGCAATTGGTGTAAAAAAGGGCATTTAGTTTGAGGTTATTCGATGCAATTAAAGATTAACATGAGTATATATGATCAATTAGAAGAATTAATAGAGAATCCAAAAAAAAAATAAAAATAAAAAATTACAAGTTTGAGAGTTAAATTTAATAATTGAAAAGCTTGAGGACTAAATTATAATTTTTTGAAACTTGAGACGAACCAATTTCAAATGATCATTGAGTTTTATGGACGTTGGACGTTTCGACATAAATATTGAAGTGTAGGACGATTTATGGAAGTTGGGGACTAAAGCGCAAAGTTTGGAAGTCAAATGGCTAAATCGTGAATAAAAATGACTATTGGATTCAAAGACCAAAACACATAGAATGAAAGTTTAGTAACGTGTGTGATCACACGAAAAATGGATGATGCAATCACAATTATTAAAATTACAGAAACATCATCCAAACTTTACAAACTGTGCAATCTAACCCAAAAGTTTTGTGCAATCGTATGGAGGTCCTAGAAGTAAAAATTCTGCAATCTAGCAGTCTTATTATGACCCAATTTCCAATTTCTATCACATTTGGGCAGGAATTAGACCAAAATTAATCTCTATAAATATCATTATTGAGGGAGAAATAAGGGGGAGCATGTTTGACAAAATTCATATTAATCACACAAGAAAAGAGAGTCCAAAAGGAGAGGGAAAAAAAATCAAGAAATTAAGTTAGAATTTCAATGTTTTTACAAAAGACGAGTTTTTGGTGCAAAATCTTCATCTTTTTCCTTAAAACCTGATGATGTACTTAATTCTTTCTTATATTATTCTTCTCGTATGATGTATAACTAAACAATTAGTTAGGAAAAATAATTGCATCCCAATTTGAACCTTAATTTTAATAATAAAATTTTAATTTTCAATTGATGCTTGTAAATTATTTTTTTAATGCGTTGAATTACTTAATCACCAACTCATTAATATGTGATTAATAATTATGTCAAAAGATGAGTTATTTAGTTATACCACATAGTAAGAATCTACAATTAAAATAAAAGGGTAGATATACACTTTTATGGTTGTCACATTCTTTAATTGAATTGTTTAATGATTGAATGATCTTCATTAAATTTATTCGAATTCACATAAAAATATAATCGTTTGAATTAATTGAGTATGATTAATTTGAACTTGAGAGAAGTAAATCAATTAATTTAGAATAATTCGACTAGGCAGAAGTAATTGATTTTATAAAAATTAGTTATTTAGATTACGAGAATATTTTATGCCGAACTCGTGAATCCTAACACTTAAACTATCATACAAAAAATTCACTTACACAGGTGCTAATTGTTTTAGCATATTGAAAATAAAAATCACCAAAAGAAAAGAATCACAATTAATTATCTTTAATTGAATTGAAGTTAGGAATAGTTGAACCAACGGTTAGACAGTAGTTCACATGAAAATAATAATTCAAACTCTTAGATCCACTTAATTACTTATTCAAGATATAGCACACTTGCAATACAAAATATACAAAACAATTTTTTGGCGCCATATGTTACATACTATTTTTAATTAATTCAAAATTATTTCTAGCTACTTGTCTTTCTTTTTCTCTTTGACAAAACATGACGAAAAATGAAAAGAAGCAAGAGAACAGAAATAATATGCAATGACTAATCTCGAAATTGATGACAATGACATGCTTGTGAGAGATTTCTTCTCCATTCAACAATTTCACATGACGAGATATAATCAGTGTTTTAAATAGTGTGCCTAGACACGAAGCGTGACGAAAACACTTCGTTTTGAGCTTAAGCGGAAATTAAGCGGTCAACGTTGTTGTTGACCTCTTAATACTCGCCTAGACGCTCCTAGCCCAAGCGGAAATTAAGCGGTCAACGTTTTGACTTCTTAATGCTCGTTTAGACATGCCTAGGCATTCTTAGGCGCCACGCTTCACTCCCAGATTTTAAGGAAGCCCAATTTTTTTTTTTTTTTTTTTTAAATAAAACCCTCCAGATTCAGTAGCTCGTCATTCCTTCAAACTTTAAAAACTCCAAACTTTAGAGAATTGAGAAGACAGAAGAATGAAAAAAAAATAATACTTTAAAATGAATTGGAGTTTGATAAGAAGTTAGATTATATAAAATTTATACTACAAGTTATTTACGTTATGTAATTATGATTTTGAAACTTATCTTTATGTAGGAATTATTAAGTAAATAGAATATTTTATAATTTTAGATGTTTGGTATGTATTATTAAATTATTGATTTTTTTTACAATGATTAAAAATTAAAAATTAAAATTAAAATTATAAAAACACTTTTTTATGCCTAGGCTTATAAAGCTTGAAGCTTGGCCTCCACGCTTTACGCTTTTTAGAACATTGGATATAATTCACTTGACGAACTTGATGAGGATGACTTGTCAACTCGATTATTTCTCCCACCAGTTGTTAATGAGGAGGTGACTTCGATTTGTGAAAATTGCGAGTGTACTAACCCACATATATATATAATTTTTTAAGTATTTGATGTTAGTTTGGTATGAATATTTGTGTTCTGTGTTAGAAAACATGTTTGTACTTGATTTGAAGTTAGAGACTGAGTTAGAAATATTTGAAAGTTTGAGGACCAAAATGGAAAAGGGTGTAAATTTCTAGGTTAAATCAAGCAGGCTCGGAAAGGAAGTCATAAGTATGATCTGGAGTTTACAAAGCCATAGGAAACATATGTGAAGTTTTTCGAGAAGTTTGGGATAATTTGGAGAAAACAACGTCATTTTATCGTTTTGGTAGGATGAAGTTAAGTCTTAAATAATGGTCCTAATTCGTTTTGGGATTTTGGATGTTTCGATCAGTTTTGGTCAGTACAGGACAATCTGGGTAAAAAATTCAAGGATTCTGATTTTTGTAATTTTTCGATTATGCGAAGGTGGTAAATTGATTTATTTTATGTTGGACAGAAATTTAAAAGTAAGGCGCTGTTTGGGAGCTTATTTTCGATAATCTCCTGCAGAATTTTGAAGTGTCTATTATGCCATTTATATCCCAATTTATGTCCACCAAATCCAATTATGTATTAATCATATCATTGGATTTTTGCATTCATAGAAAAGGAGTTTTGAATCTATTCATTTTCCGTGCATGATGATAAAAATTTAATGATGTCTCCCTACACAAACGTTCACCAGTGGCTGAAAATCTTCCTCATTCTTACACTCTCATTTCATTGTTGATTAATTTTGGAAGTTCAAAGAAAAAGATAAAAAAACGAACTTGCTTTTCTTCGTGCATTCAAGTGAAGTTTTGATATACTATTATCCAAGTTAAGTCAAGACATCTACTTATCAAGGTAAGATACACTTCATGCCCAATGGATGATTGTTCATTTTATGTTAGTAATTTCGTGAAGAATCTTACGAGCATACCATGACCGATGGGTCCAAAGATATGTTATAAAGTCGGTTCTACAGGATTAACTTTCTAAAGATATGATATGAGTTGATTTTTTGTTCTTGTGGCTACTTGACACAAATGTGGTATGGAATTTTGTGTCTCGATATTACTACATGAATTGAACTTGTGCATATCTCACTAAGTATTTTCGAAATACTTATTTCGATAACTTTTTCTAAATTTACAAATTGAAGGATAGGTTGGAGGTGGATGTTCGGTGGGGGCGTTCCGGCTTTAGAAAACTCATTAAGTTAATTTCTAACCAGTTTTATGATTGTGTTGGATAAGTTACATTTCAAGAACAAATGTACGTCTATTGATCATTTGATACATAGCTACTATTTTTTCCAGTTTTTGCCCCTCTTTGAAATGTCATCGAGCCTTGTGTAGATGAAATCTTGGGGTAATTCAACTTGGAGAAGTTAGCCTCATGGGTTATGTTAGGTCCAATGGTTTGTAAACAAAATGGTCTTAATTGAATACTTGTAAAAAGTCAAGGACTTGAATGCAATTTTGTATAGACGAGTTAGGTTAAGATTAGAGGTTGAAAACGAGGAAAACGCGACGCCAAAATTTCACTAGACTATCGCCATGACTTGGCTCGAGCGGTAGAAACAGAAACATTGTCGCCCGCCTTTCGCTTCGTTGTTGCTCGAGCGACGGCTCCCTTGCTCGAATGACATATTTATGCGACCATACCTAATTTACGATTTTGAAGAGTTTTACACGGCCCATAATACCTAAACGTCCTCAACTATAAATACAAATGTTTGGGACAAATTTTGGGGGTTGCTTCATTGTGCTTCAATTGAAAAGCACTTTCACATCATTAGAGAGATTCAAGAACACAATTAATTGATTGATTCATCTACATCATTCTTGAGATACATCAACTAAGTTTTGGGAAAACATCAAATTGAAGAATCCAAAACACCTGACTTCCTTAACACTTCGAGGAAGGTATTTTCTCAGTTGGATTTCAAAAATTTTTGGAGGTTAAGAGAGGTTGGACTACAAACACAGGAAGAAAAATGTGAATATGTGATTCTTGAGTATCTACTTGGAAGAGACAATTGCAGAAGATTGTGAGTCTGGAATTTACAGCGGATCTTGGAAGCTACACGAGGTAGATTGAGAAATTTAGTAAGTTGGTTATATAGTATCTACGGTAGCAGATCGTGAGTCTGGAAGAACAACAGATCTTGGAGATTACATGAATTACAACATTGGGAACTAATAGAATTTGCTAGGTTGGAAACAAACTGTAACTCACATTATCTATAGTGGAGGTAATTGACTTGGTCTCAGAGTTTTTATCTAGTTAGCTTTATTCGTCATCATATCGATGTTCATTATTTACTCATTTCCATATTACAAATTGTGGTATTCAAACATAGGATAATTGAATTGTATGCATAATCATCAAGAAACTATTAAAAAGCGACTTGTTGCTTTTAATAGATTAATTTCGCACGTAAGGTCAAACTTAATTAGTAAACCGTATATTTTCAATTGGTATCATAGCCTAGTTTTGATTCCTGACCTTAAATTATCTAGATGAGTAGTTCATTGTCCGTCCCGCCACACTTTGATAGCACTAACTATGCGTATTGGAAAATAAGGATGAGAGCTTTTCTAAAATCTATGGATGAGCGAATTTGGCTGAGTGTTGTGAATGATTGGAATGCCCTTAGTACAACTATAGAAAACGTAGTGACCCCCACTCCCATTGTTAATTGGACTAGGACAAACTTAGATGAGTGTAACTGGAATATCAAAGTCTTACATGCTTTATTTATAGCGGTATCCCCAGAAGAGTTTAGGAGAGTATCTACAAACCACACATGAGGGAACTCGGGCTATTAAAAACTCTAAATTGCAGATGTTGATCACTAGCTTTGAAGAGATTATGATGAAAGAGATGAGACATTTGATGAATTCTATGCGAGCTTAAACGACATAGTAAAAAATAGTTTCAACCTAAGTGAGAGAATCTTAGAGCCTAAAATTGTTAGAAAAATCCTTACATGAGCTATTTAGGGGTAAAATACTGCTATTGAGGAGAGTAAGGATATAAACTCTATTAAGGTGGAAGAGTTGGTTGGATCTCTCCAAACTTATGAACTTATATTAGCTATACCTATAAACGATAAGTCATTGGCCTTAAAAATCGTGAGGAATAGTCATAAAGAATCTTTTGATTCTGATTTACCAGATAATGATGAGTTATCTTACCCGACTAAAAAATTCTGAAAAATATTTAGGAAGAAAAATAACCTTCAAGAGAGACACAAAGATGGCCCAAGTGAATCTAAGAGAAAATCTAAATATGTAAGGTGCCATAATTGTTGAGATTTTGGTCATATTAGAAGTGAGTGTCCTAGTAGTATGAGAAATTCGGAAAAAGGCTATGAATGATACTCCCATTGATGATATCCTAACTTGGACAATGAGAGTGAGAAATCCACTCGGGAGGAAAGTGGAAAATATTTTACCTTTACTACTAGAATTAAGAATGAATCTGACCAAGGGAGTGAAAGATAAAGTGACTTAGAAAGTGATGAGGTCTGAGAGTGAGGAAGATATCCAAGAGGCTTATGATAAGATGTGTAACGCCCCAAATTCTAGGAATTCGAAGCGTTAAAAGTCTTCTTAATTTGGGCTCTTTAACGTCAACCAAAATAAATTTCAAATAAGGGAAATTTGAAGTTTGAAATATATTACAAAATATGGTGGAAGATAATTTCTATATAGACTCAGACAATTCGGTAAAATCTGATTTTTTTAAAACATTCGGACGAAACTCAGAAATACCAATAGCGTTGCAGCGGAAAGATAAAAATTGTTTGACGTAACAACCGTCACCGAAAACTTATAAAATTTTGATAGAGACATTTATATTCATGTGGGAACAACATATAAAAATTTAGGGTCTCGACGATAACGTTTAAAGCACGAAAATACTTTTCAACAAAGTTGGACAGAAACTTGGAACTGTTCCGATGCAGTTTACTAAAAACATGCATAACTTTTTCTCTAGATACTATTTTAAGGAAATTCCAAAGTCTACTGTTAGAAGACTCATATATCGTTCAAACCCAACTGAAGCCCAAGTTATACCATTTTCAAATTGAAGGGAAAAATCTGAAATTCAATACAGCAGTGAATAAATTTCATGCATCGTCAATTCAACATTTGTAAAATATAGCTGACATGCAAAGTACATAAAAACTAGATGAGATAAACATTAAAAACATTGTTAAGAATGTCATATAAGCATTCATAAAAGGTTACACAAATTGAAATATTTCTAGAACTTAAAAGCATTTCAAATCGCCTGAACACTCGCCACCAAGCCATGCCACCACTATGCCTTCATTTAACCTGTAAATTTTTGTAGGGATGAGTATCGCTAGTAATACTTAGTAGGAAGAATACTTAAGTAAATGGTAAAAATATATATTTTCAGAAATGCAAACTTTGGTTATTTGTGTCACCGTTAATTTAGCAAAACGAATCGGTGATCAGTCAGTCGTTTACTCTTCAGGTTTTGATAACCCCATTCGAGTATCATACATCATCTCTTTATCTCTTGTTTGAACCACCAAAAGGTGCTTCCATTCTCTCATAAGCAACACAATAACACATTTAAAGCAATTCGAAAACACATAAATTTTTACTTCAATTACAAAAGTGTAGAAAACACACCTATCTTAAATGCTTGGAGTTTGAATATCCTTTGTGTTGAATTGTAACAAAGTGCAGCAGAAAATGAATCCGGCAATAATCGAAAAAATGGAAGCCAAAAAAGGGAAAAAGGTTACGTGTGAAAATGATTTGGTAGTTAATTAAAAGTGATCCACTTCAAGCTGGAATTTAAGAGATAATTGGAGAGTTTGTTTGCTTCCAACTTCCAAACTGGACGTGGTAGTAACTCCAATGAAATTCGGATTTAATTAGGTGGTTAAGTGGTTAGTTAGTGGAGGTAAACATGGGTTAGTGGTAAACATGGGATAAAGTCTGGTGAGTGGAGGATGTTTAATTAAAATATACAATTCGAAAAAAAATGCTTTGATAATGGATAAGTGGGAATTTTTTTTTTTTCATTTTGCCAATCCTAACTGAAAATGGATTAGCATTGTCTTGTAATTTAAATGGTTACACCACAAGTGGATATTAAAATTTAAATGAAGTGTCCAATGGAAGAAAGTCGCGTTTAGAAAAAAAATAAAAAATACGTGGCTGAATAGTTCGAAGTGATTTGGAGGGCAAAATCATGTTTAAGGGCTATTTGGCATACATACTAAATGTATCAAGTCTGATTTTAAGGACTTGAAATAGATGGTAATTAATATAGAATGAGTCGTCTAAGAAGAAAATTTTGACACCTTACAAATTTTAAGACAAGTGTTCACAACTTTACTATCGTGACCAAAACTTCAAATTGAACTCTTAGGAAGGGTCGTAGCGACTTAATAATATATCTCAAATTATTTTCAAATCCTACAAGAAATTTTTTATTTTAAAACGAAACACCAGATAATTTTGAATTTTTCTCGGTCGCTACAAGATGTATGAGGAGAGTCTTAAAATTCTTACTAAAAATAAAGCCTTGAGTGTGAAGGATAAGGAACTTGAATTGTAAAATGAGAAGTTAGTAACGTACATTAATGAGTCTACCTAGATCCTAAGTGAAGCGAAATCCATGAATGAAACTTTAGAGACTTAGATTAAGAACCTCACCAGTGAGCTTGAGAAGTCCTCTAGATAAGTCAGCGAGTTAACCACTGAGAGAGAGACCTTAGAAATCCAGGGTAAAAACCTTCTGAACGATCTAGAATATTCTAAATCTCAACTGCTTGCCTTCTATAGTGATTCTGAAAAGTTAGATAACATTTTAGGAATGGGCAAGTCAGCTAGAAATAAGGGGGGGTCTAGATTTTAAGGAAAATATTACTAGTACTTCTAATATCACATTTGTCCCTGCCACTAACTAGTCCAAACATGTGCCTAATCCCTATTTTAAGGATAAGGAATTTGTTAGACACAGGCCTGTTAGACAGCGTAGGACTCGTCGACCTAGGAATAGACGTCATCGTCCACATAACATTGATCCTAGGTTTATCCCGACCTGCTTTCACTACGATGAGTTAGGACACATACGACCTAGATGTCATCAATTCTTGAATAGACAAAGAGTCAAGAGCTTTAATAGGAATAGAAATCAGGAGTTTGTTGGTCAGATTGGATTCTTTACTAATCAAGTGAGTCGTTTGACCGAGTTGATGACACAATTGTCTGGAAATCGTTCTACTACTAGGCAAGTTTGGATGAAAATGGGCGATCTTAAAAACTTTGATATAAATCACGGTGCTCTTAAAGGTAAGAACACTTATATACCTAGTTGATTATGTATTTTTGGTGCATGCATGTGTTTAATTATTATGTATTATTGATTTTTGCATGCATCACATTTATATGTTTGTTTTCTAGGTAGAAAATTCATGAATGTTTTTTATTATTTATTTTATATTTATTTGTGTGTTTGATTTTTTTATGCATGATGCATTCATATTTTAAAAACAAAAACAAAAAAATGGAAAAATTGAGAAAAAAAGGGAGATTGAAATTTATACAGCGTGATATATAACATTCGTAAACTTGCATGTTGTGATCATGTATGAGCATAATTGATGAGTTGTAGTATAGTTTTCATTACTTGCTTGGGTTGATATGAAATATTTAATATATGTGTCTTTATGTACCATCTGCACTGCACATACCATGATATTGTTAGTAAGACTCTACCTCGTGTGTGAGACTTGGGATGACAGTCACATGTTAGTAATGCGACTTTGAATATGAATTGACCTTATTAGACCTAAACTCAAATTTATCATATACTATAAAAAACTCAATATCTTATTTTCTTCTTCGAAGTCTATTTAACTTGAGCAATTAAGCCTGCAGAGTTTCTCATAACCTAGTGTCTATGGTCAACTGACTTGGATTAACCGACCTAAAGCTTGTTACATGGGTCATTTTAGTCACTTAATGAATAAGAGCCTACACTTAAGATATGAAAAATATGAAAAATTATATATGCTCAGAGTCAAGGGTAGAAAAGAAAATATTTATACAAAATGAGCATTAATGTATATGTTCTAGTGTACTTTATGGTTTGACTTTCATAAGTAGAGGAATATACTTATTGACAGTGATGTTTAGCATGTCTCTTCTTACAAAATTAAGGTTTGGAGTCCTACTTATAGAGGATTAGTAACACTTTACACACATGTGTCACTTATACAATTTACTTCATTCTGACTTAAAGTGAGTAAGTGAGGAGGTTTACTACTTGTTAATTATACTTGTGCATGTTATCAACTCCTTTTTGGACTGTTATACATTCATATTTAAGATTGAAATTGAAATTGCACCCTTAGTCATTTGTGGCAACAAGGGGGAAGAGAGAATATATACACACACAAAGAATATATACATATACAAGGGAAGCATTAAATGATTGAATTAAAAATTGAGATTTGCATTTTATGTCTGATGGGTCGTTGGGGAGATACATAGATACATTTGCTTACTACATAAAACATTGAGAGTTTGCAGTAAGGGGAAGCATGTGCATTGCATATCATATGCATAGCTATTTGATTTTTAATGTTTGGTGATGTTAATGTTTCGGTTGGTGTTTTGATTGACATTAATGTCACGTCTCAAACTAGCATGTTTTTTTTTTGTGCTCATGAATTTTTGATTTCATGTATCACGTCCTTTAACATTGGGTATTGAATTTTTGATTTTAGGAAACAGATTTACCAAAGAATGCAAGAAGTAGAAGAATTTGAGTAACTTGGGTAATATAGAATTGGTAGTTTGATTTCCTTGATTTTATTTGTATGGTTTTGTCACAAAATACCAAATGAGAGATTGTTAGGTCAAATGTTATAATTGACATGTTTGTGAACAAAATGGTCTTAATTGAACACTTGCAAAAAGTCAAAGACTTGGATTCAATTTTGTATAGATGAGTTATGTTAGGATTAGAAGTTGAAAACAAGGAAAACGCGGCGTCGGAATTTCGCTAGACTTTCGTCATGACTTGGCTCGAGCAGCAGAACCAGAAACATTGTTGCCCGCCTTTCACCTCGCTGTCGCTTGAGGGACATGCTCCCTCGTTGGAACGACGTATTTATGCGGCCAGACCTAATTTACGATTTTGAAGAGTTTTACACGGCCCATAACACCTAAACGTCCCCAACTATAAATACAGATATTTGGGACGAATTTGGGGGTTGCTTCATTGTGCTTCAATTGAAAAACACTTTTTCATCATTAGAGAGATCCAATAACACGATTCATTGATTGATTCATCCATATCATTCTTGAGATCCGGCAACCAAGTTTTGAGAAAACATCAATTTAATTAGTGTATCTTTGTTAATTAGATTCATTATCCTACAATTAGTCTCGATAATTCAAAAATTAAAAATCAATATGTTAAAATAGTTTACTTTGTTAACTTATAGAAAATGATTTTTGACATTAATATATTAATAATCCAGTGCAATTTAAGTTAAATTTGAAAATTAAATAAATGAAAGCATGAAGGTGAATATTACAATTTAATTAGTTGAAATTCAAAATCAAATTAGTCAATTAGACATACATTTGGAAAACGATTTTGATAGGAATTTTAACATTTTTTTGTTAGGTAGTGTATCCTACATTGGAAGTTTATGAAACCATTGGAGAGAAGAGTATTTATAAAAGACATTATCCCACATTAAAAGTTTATGAAATGATTTGATAGAAGTGCATCTATAAAATGAGTATGTCATCCAATAGTTTTCTATGGACCTTTGAATTGTGATTTATGAGGTCCATTCATGAAGTTAAAATTTTTTAAACTAGAAAAAGAAAAGAAAAATTGAGAAATTCACCATATCACGACTAGTTCACGGGTTTACGGTTCAACCGACCGGTTCAATAGATTTTGAGCGTTTTGTCATAATCAGTTCGCTAGGCATGATTTTGTCCGATTTTGGGTCGATTTTTTTATTGTGTGGTTTAGAGCATCTTTTTATAACTTTATTGAAAAAAACTAAATTTCAGCCCAACCTAATTATATCATTCTGGCTTCGTCCCCGATCTATTTGTTCTTAGTCTACTGTTAATATTTAAGACTAATTATTTCATTTGGCCTTAGAAGTATAGATCATTTTTCAAAACTGTTCGTTAGAAATATTTGGTCACGTTTTTTTTTTACTTGAGACGTTTATAGGTTTGGGAGAATACTTGCAATAATCTGAAAAAAAATACAAGGAATTGTAGATCTTGACCAAAGTTAATTAGCGGAAGTTGAAGCGTCTTGTGTTTTTTTAACGTCAGATTACAAAACGAACTGAATACTATTGATGTGATACTTTAAACTAAATATTTAAGATTTAAAATGAAAATAAGGATGATCCTTCGTATTGAACACTCATACCGACACTATCCACCTATTAGAAAGTAAGTAGAATCTTTAAACATTTTAGGGATAATTGCAGCAAAAGCTCCAAACCTTTGAAACACTAGCAGACTTTTCCCAAACCTTTGATTTATTGCAGTCATCACCCCTAACCTTTTCAAACGTTGTAGATGAGACCATTTTGGATGGTTTCCGTCAAAGATGCTGTCAGTTGACTTAAAAAATTAAAGTCTGAACATTTTTGACCAAGTAAATGAGGGAAAAATTGTAACTTTATAATATTACCATATAAATTGAGAAAATTCAAAAAAAATCTAAAAAGGAAAAAGAAATTACTGTTTATCTTCTCCAAAACCGCCCGCCCCCATAACCAAAACCCAAGAAAAAATAGTTGCAACTCGTCGACCAGCACCACCCGTCGGCCACCACTGAAATTCAAACTCCAAACAACCCATAAATAGAAAAGCTCACAAACTGGGGATATGTTGGAACTTCTTTTAGAACAAAGGGGTGGAAGTTCCAACTTATCCCCAGTATTGGAAGTGGCAAGAGTTTTCAAAGGGTAGCACATTGTCAAATTCAAAAATTTCTGTTTCAAACGAGTACGCACCTATTGACATTTACAGTGGGGCTGAGGCCTCGAGAAACATTGGAACTCTTGGAAATACAGATTTTCAGCTTCTAGATGATGTACAACTTTTTCTCCCAATGGAACACTATATCTATTATCTTGCTGCTATTTCATTTCATTGTTATTTCAAATTCATCCTTCGGACCATTGTTGAGAATGGATATAAAACTTGAAAAACAAAGCAAATCATGTAAAAGATTTTATCTTAACCAAGAAAAGAATTAGAATAATGTAAAGAAATGGTCCAAAGAAAAGATGAGATAACTTTTAGTGCAGAAAGTTTTTTCTTGGGTTGGGGGTGGGGGGTTTGGGAGAAGATAAACTGTAATTTCCTTTTCCTTTTTTGACTTTTTTAATTTTTTGTAATTTATATGGGAATATTATAAAGTTACCATTTTTCCCTCATTTACTTAGTCAAAAATGGTCAGACTTTAATTTTTTGGGTCAACTGACGGCATCTTTGACGGAAACTATCCAAAATGGTCTCATCTACAACGTTTGAAAAGGTTAGGAGTGAAGACTGCAACAAATCAAAGGTTTGGAAAAAGTCTGCTAGTGTTTCAAAGGTTTGGGGGTTTTGCTGCAATTAAACCAAAATTTTATGTCCAAGCATGCATGTCTGATTTTTTATTCAATTATGATATGAATTGACATGACATGGTATGATATGATTGCAAGATAAATTCAAGGTATGTTTTACTTTATAAAAAAAAATGGAGGTATGAAAGTTTAATACATGAGAACCATCAAATGATATAGAAACAATAGTTAGGATCAGCTCACAATATAACACGTGGTTAGAATGCCAAAAAACCACTAGAAAGATGACTCTACATCATGCAAATCATCGATCTACCTTTATTCGTAATTACTTGAACTATGAATGGAATCATGTGCACAACCTTGGCCAACACATTTGTGAGGTTCATATGCCATGCCTTGAGGTTGAGTGGTTAGGATACGTTGTTAACCAACGAGCCAGAGTCGACCATCTTATTAGGAACCCTTTTGGGCTAGGTTTGGAACTGAGCTAAGGGATAATATAATCGGTAAGGTTCTAGTTGGCAGTGGACAGTGTTCTAAAATGCACACCTAGACGTCACCAAGGCACCGCCTAAGCGCAATGCACGGCGAAAACGCCAATCCAAATGGCTTGGTACCTTATTTAGCGGTCAACAGCAATCGTTGACTGCTAATGCGTGCATATGCGCGATTATTATTATTATTATTATTATTATTATTATTATTATTATTATTATTATTATTATTTACAATCTTTTTAAGTTAAAACTTAAAGGTCAATTTACATTTAAAACTTATCTTTTTGTTGGAAAGTTCGGAAAAAATGTATAAAGTTTCTATAAATTTGTTTTGGATGTCTCATATGTATTACTTTTAATTATTAAATGATTTTTTGATTGATTAAAAATTAAAATAAGAAAACACATTTTTACGCATATGTCTTACCTATGCTTGCCTAGCTCATAGCTTGCTTTCCAATATCGCCACGCATTACGCCTTAAAGAACATCGGGAGCAGGTACAGGATCACGATGCAAAAATTCACAAGAAAGTTGACTTGTATGTGGAGAGGTTTCAATAGAGTTAATTGGATGCACTCGAATGAGGTTTTTTAGATGGTTATTGAGAGAGAGGTATTTGGTTCTCCATCCCTACTGTATGAAGATAGTAATGAAGAGTCTGATGAGATTGTTCGAGTGTAAAGTTAATCAAATATGCAGATTGTGACTTATGTTAGTTACTTTCTCAATTTTCAAAATAATTACTTCTATGCAAGGAGGAAGTGATTAATAAAATGCTGCTTATCCCTACAAATTAGTTTTCAGTTTATGTTTGGTTATGAATATTATTGATGAGATCTAATTTTCTTCCTTCACTTCAAGCCTTAAGGAGATGGCATGATCGAACCAAACCAATCTAATTCGGGATCTACTAAGGGTTGTCAAGACTTAAGTAGGCAACCGCAAACACCACCTCCAATTGCTCATCCTCAAGGTCAAGGAAAAACTCGGTTGTTAATCAATTCAGGAGGTACAAACCTCCTATGGTTGATCTTAAACCCTTTAGTAGTTGAGAATTGGATTGGAAGTCTTGAGCATATCTCCTATCATCTCACATGTACCGATGCTCAAAAGGTATAGTGAGTGTAGTTCATGCTTATAGGAGCTGTTGGAGATTGGTAGGAGTATGCTTCCAGAACTATGATCGAAGAACAACATCAAAACTTGACGTAGGTGGATTTCAGAAGAGCTATTAGAGAAGTATTTTTCGCAAATGCTAAGAAATTTCAAGGAAACAAAATTTCTATAGCTCCGGTAGGATGACATGGGTCAGATTATATATGAAAGATATTTTGAACAATTATGTAGGTATGCACTACATTTGGTTCATAAGGTTAAAAAGGCTAGGAGGTTTAAGCAGGATCTATGATCGGAGATTAGCATGATTATCATGTTTCACCAATCCACTTCTTACCATGATGTGCTACAGAGGGCTCAAGCCATACCTATCAAGAAGGAATCGATTGAAAATATGCCTAGTACGGCGTGGAGTCATCAAACAAAAGGTGAATGACCAAGGAAAAGGAAAAGTAAAGAATAAGAAGACACGCTACGAGAGTAGCTCTAATCAAAGGAATGGAGTTATCACCTTATACTCCCAAGTGCAAGAAGAGTCATCGAGGAGAATGCTTGTATGGAAAAATAGCTGCTTTTGTTGTCATAAGCTATGTCATATCGCCATGAACTACAGTGAGCCACTAGTAAAGAGAGATGGCTATCATGATAAGAGCAAAAAAGTGAAATCTCGAGTTTTTGCTATAACCTGACAAGAGGTAGAATAGAATCTCAACGTGATAGCAGATATTCTTCTAGTATCTGACGTAACTGTTCATGTTCTTTTTAATTTTGGTGCTATGTATTCTTTTGTTTCTACTTCCTTTGTCGCTAAAGCATGTATGACTTATGAGAAAATGAACAATGAGCTAGTGATTAGTATTCCTTCATGTAAGACTCTTAATACTTATCATCTTCCGTAAGTGGTTAGGCTATAGCCTATTGGGAGAAGGTTAGAAGCAAATCTATTTCCATTGGATATGAATGATTTAGATATAATCTTAGGCATGGACTATTTGGGAGACAATCATTACCACAGGAAGTGGTTGTTTAATTTGGGAAAAATGAGAGGTATTTCTTTTAAGGCAAATATCAGACTATTACCATGGTTGGTATCTACAACGCAAGCAGAAAGATTGTTGAAAAAGAAGTCATGTCAAAGATTTTTGGTTAGTATACAATAGTTAAACTATGAGTAGTTGATGTACTAGTTGTACAAGGTTTCAGAGGATCTATCAGGTACTCTACCAAACACACTTTAGAATACACTATTCATCTGGTACTTGGGATGAGATCGGTATATAAGGCTTCATACAAAATGATGCCAAAGGAGTTACAGGAGCTAAATTTGCGGTTGCATGAATTATTAGATAAATATTTATTCAGCCAATTGTTTCACCATGGAGTGCTCCAGTACTTTTTATAAAGAAAGAAAGATGGGTCGATATGGATGTATATTGATTACTGAGCGCTGAACCATTTGATAGTTCGATAAAGCATTGAAATAAGTGATATTTTGGGTCTAAGGCAAATAGAAACTCATTAAAGAAGATGCTCTGACATCTTTAATCATCGTAAAAAAGTACTCTGAGGCCAGTGAGTTCTACTTGCCGATATGGAGGTGAAGGTAGATCAATTTTTTTGAATATGATGCATTTCCTTGTTTTGTAGATAGCTTTTTTGGTACCAAATCTTTACTCTAAGTGGGACTTTATCAATTGTATCTACATCTTCCTACTGAGTCGAGTTATTATTTCGAGCTTCTCGACAAGCATACCCACTTCATTCACATCTTCTTAATGGCCAACACATGTAAGCATTAGTACCGCTTATTTAAATCACTTTTTCATTGAATAAAGTAGCAACACCTCTTATGTTGCAGAAAACTTCCAAACGAAAGTTCTTCCTATACTACCGACGGTTTTTATCAGATAATGAGGCTTTGCTATTTAGTTGAAGATGTCGATTGATGAATAGACACATAGGGGACTAGCCCGTGAAGAGTATGCATAAGAAGGTAGGTCAGCTGTATGGGCCCAAAAAAAGTAAAACAATCGGGCACCTAGGCCTTCCGCTTCTTCTAAACCACTGTTGTCGTCCATCATGCCTCTACACAATTCCAACTGGGGTCTTTATCAAGGTCATAATAATAAACGATGAGGTGAGGTGAGGCCTCGACCTTATACAAGGCAAAAAAAAAGCTGTATGGTCGAAGCCGAAGTGATAATAAGATAGATTTTTGGTCTCCAATTCTGAAGCTCAGGCCAAGGTGGTCACTAAGATTTTGCCCCCTCAAGTCTCCACTACTACCATCCTCTTCGACAAGTCTTGGACTAAAAATGGTATGACCATGTCTCAATGTGAAGCCAACAACCTTTAGGAGGTAGGGCTAGCTAACATTTCCTGGGCATTGTGAGTTAGCCTAGCTGCTCAAGATTTGCTAAGTGATCTACAAAGGTACAAAAAGGAATCTATGGATAATATGTCCTCAATCCAGAAGTTGGATAATGAGGTGAAGGCTACTAGGACAGAGGCCATTATAACGTTCCAATCTACGGAGGCTGAGATAGACCACCTGAAGATGGAGGTTTTTTAGAGCAACGGTGAGGTGGTAGCTTTTCGTTGAAATTACGTACCGCAAGTGCACTGATCACGTTCAAATAAAAAAGTGGACTTGTAAGTCCGAGTTGTCGATCTTTCGAGGATTGTTTACTTTTAATTACACTACTCTAGTTAATTAAATTCTAACAAAGCAACACATACCATTTTTGGATTTTGTAAATACGGAAAATGACTAAAAAATTTACAAAAATAAGAAAACATAAAAATGGAGGAAATTTTGCAAGATAAAGTAGTTGGAATTAATGATTTCACTTAACCATCGCTTATTGATTTCCCTACAAGTCAATTAAAATATTACTCATTTTGTATGTTAGATCTGATTTTTCTATTTGAGCTAATTACTTATCTCCGGTGAAATTACCCCTAATTGATTGGTTTAACCTACTATATCTCTCTGTCAATTAAAACCAAACAACCGTATTAAATCTTTGTAAATATACCTTAATGGGTTACCCAGGATTGGTGGTATATCTCTATCCTCTACAAGAACCTAGAGTATTTACTATTTGGTCTAAAATTCACAATATTTTCTCAAACATTATACGAATCACTTAACACAATTATTTATTGGCCATATAAATGATAATGCTTGAAATACAATAGTGAATATACATGAAAATAAGCATGTTTTCCAACCAGCATTAGAACTTAGATAAATTCATTGCATTACAAATAGAAGAAAATAACATTAGAAAGAAAATATTGAAATTAATAAAGTCATGTCAAGTTTCCATCATAAATGCCAGCATTAGAACTTAACCCATTTTATATATATGATAAAACAAGGAGAAGATTCATACAATGCATTACAAATAGAAGAAAATAATGGAGTAAAAGCATGATTATAGATAAAAAAAAAAAAACCCTTTTTTGGTGGGATTCTTGAAGGTTGCCATGGATTAATCTGAGTTTTCCCCAAAATCTCTCTTCTTTCTTTGATTTTTCTCGTCCTGTTCTTGCTCTAGTTCTACCCCGTTTTCTCCAAAAAGTGGAAAGAAACTGAAAAGAAAACGATGAAGAATAGAATGAGAATAACTGAAAATAGCTTATAAAAGCCCTGAAAACCATCCCTAACAATTTACCATACCCCAAAATCTCGAAAATAAACAAAATGGATCCCATATTTTGAATTGGCGCCTAGGCGCTGATAAGGTGGCTCCTAGACGCTCAAGTTCGGTCAAAATTCGACAAGATGGAGCCTAAGCGCTACACTTTCTTTCCCCCTTTTTGCAACTTAAGTCCTAGGTGATTGCGCATCATGTCCCTCAACTTTGATCTCGTATGTTTTGGTCCTTGAATTTTGACTTTTCTTTCGATTATGCCCTTCAAAATTTGCATCCAAGGTTCTTCAACTTTCAGCATGTGTGCGCTTGGTCCATGAATTTATATTTCCGTACGCTTTTGGTCCTTTTTGTCACGTTCTTCTTCAATTGGGGGTTCTGCCCACAATAACAATAATTACACGATTGTGAGTCGAAATCCACTCATTTCTTCAATAATAAGCTTATTTTAAGTGTTTTATAAATGTGTAAAAACACACTTTTCAAACACCCCAAACTTAAAACTCTTGTTTGTCCTAAGTAAGATTATCTACTAGCATAATCAAACAACATTGAACAAAGATAAGCAATATTAGATAACTTGCCAAATATATCTATGAGTGTAAAATTGTATAATCAACTCAAGATGTCTCCAAATAATGCCACCAAAAATAAATTGAGCTTATCCATATTTAACCAGTATGTGTGTATAGTCACTTTCAATCATCGCCTACACTAAAAAAAGTTGCAAAGAAGGAAAAAAATCCAAATGGTGCCAACCCGGCTCTTTGTGGTCATTTATTTCCTCTCACACTCGTAAGATTCACATCCCCCAAATAGATATTACTTTTCTTTTCCTCTAGTGTAAATATGAAAGTTGTTTCAAGCTGCTCTTTTCTTTTCTCACTCTGGTTTGATTGGACCTAATCGACAATATCAATAATCTATCCATGTGATGATTCTTCACTCGATGAGTGTTTCAACATTTAGGGTGTATTTGAGCCACATTATTTTGGAAGAATGTATTCTAGAATAGTAGATTGATAGATAATGTGTGGTTGAAAAAGAAGGAAAAGTTATTGATGTGATGAAAAATATTAATGTTAACAAAACTTCCCCAGTTGGGTGTTTGTTGAAGGATGCTTATGACGGGCTTGGGCTTGTGACCTTCTTGTACAACCATTCATCCCAAAACTTATTGAGGACCATGGGCAGCTAGGACTTAAAAAATGACCTACAAAAATTGATAACTAATCAAATAAAAGCATGAAAATAAATAAAAGTAAGCAAAAAGATTAAGAATAAGAAAATTGGGTTGTCTCTCAATAAGCGTTTTTTAAAGTGTTTAGCTCGACTTTGAAAATTAAATAATGGATATCTAAAAAAGGCTTTAGATGCCTTGCATAGCTTCTTTTTTTGACTTTGCTCAAGTTTTCGTTATCTCTCCAAACCTCGACACTGTCACTTTCAATACACTAGGACTTGTCATTTCATTCGATTTAAAGTCAACTATGAAGACTAACACCTCCTCTTTGAGCTTAATCACAATCAATTTTTGGGCAATAAATGGAGTCAAAAGAATTTATGTTGATTTTCTTATCATTAATTGCCACATTTTCGTTTGGTTTTATTGTAATTAATTTGTCATTCTCTTTAAATTCTTCTTCAAAGGTTGATATATCCTTGGGATGAATGACCAGTCCGCAATCTAAATCCATGGGCAATGAGAAATCGACTCCGTCAAGTGGATTATACCCCCAATTTGAAATTCGTCCTAATACATATAATTTCCCATAAACATGTCACTTTCATCCTACTCGATAAATTCATGGCAATATTTTGCAAGTACTTTCTCGTTCAATAAAGGAGGACCATCTTCCACGAGCTTGTTGTCCTCACCCCAATCGTCAGGTACAAAATCTTCTACAAACATGTAACCTTCATCGGATTCATCAATGGCTTGTTTTCGACATTTCAAATATTGTCTAAACCAAAAACGTTTCGAATTGAATACATCGATGCACGAATAAAAGCATTACCCTATACAATGCATCGCGTAACAAATTTCACAATTTGAATATCCTCCAAGCATCATTTGATTGTCCATGTAGGGATTAGTCATTGCAAAAGTTTTATTACTTTTCCATCGTCGGAATCATGCATATTTAGTTGAAAGGTACATGGAAATAACACTAAACGCAAGGTAGATTAAAACCGCCGAGAGGGGGGGGGGGGAGGGGGGGGGGGTCAAAAGATACAAAGAAAAAGCAAATACGAAAAAAATTAAAAGATTGTAGAAAAAAAAAATTTAACTAAAGTAGGATAATAATAATAATAAAAAAAAAAAATTCTCTGACAATGGAGTCCAAAACTTGTCCCTTGAAAGTACGTACCGCAAGTGTACATATTGCATTCAAGTAATAAAATGAACTTACGAGTTCGAGTTGTCAATCCCTCAAGAAATGTTTACTTTTTAATTATACTACTCTAGTCAATTTAATTCTAGCAAAGCAATACATAGAATTTTTGGAATTTGTAAATAAGAAAAATGACAAAACTTTACGAAAATAAGAAAACATAAAAATGGAGGAAATTTTGCAAGATAAAGTAGTTGGGACTAATGATTGCACTTAACCATCGTCTATTGATTTCTCCATTAGTCAATTAACATATTACTCATTTTGTAAGTCAAACTCGAATTTTTGATTTTAGTTAATTATCTCTCTAGAGTGAAATTACCCATAATTGATTGACACAACCTACTATATCTCTATGTCGATTAAAATCAAACAACTGCATTGAATCTTTGTGAAATTAGTTCAATGGATCACCTAAAATTATGGGTATATCTCTATCCTCCACAAGAACTTAAGGTATTTACTATTTGATCTAAAATGCATAATATTTTCTCAAACATTATACAAATCACTTAACAGTGCGTGTGTGTGTGTGTGTGTGAGAGAGAGAGAGAGAGAGAGAGATAGAAAAAAGAGAAGATTCATACAATGCTTCACAAATAGGAGAAAATAATGAAGTAAATACAAGATTATAGATAAAACCCTTTTATGATTAGATCCTTGAAGGTTGTCATGGATTAATATTGAGTTTTCCTTAAAATCTCTCCTCTTTCTACCATTTTTCTCCAAAAAGTGTAAAGAATAAGAGAATGATTAATAATAGAATGAGAATGACTGAAAATAACTTATAAAAGCCCTAAAAACCACACCAACAATTTACCAAACATACCTCAAAATTTCGGAAATAAACAAAATGGATCTCAGATTTTGAACGGAGCCTAGGCACTGATAAGGTGGCGTCTAGGTGCTCAAGTTCTATCCAAAATTTAGCAAGATGGCGCCTAGGCTACACTTTCTTCCCCTTTTGCACCTTATGTCCTCAGGTAATTGTGTGTCAGTCCTCAACTTTGATCTTGTACATTTGGTCCTCAAATTTTGACTTTTCTTTTGATTATTTCCTTTCAAAATTTGCATCCAAGGTCCTTCAATTTTTGGCATTTGTGCACTTTGATCTCAAAATTTATATTTTTGTACCCTTTTGGTCGTTTCTCCTCATTTTTGCCTTGTTCTTCTTCAAGTGGGGATTTTACCTACAATAGCAACAATTAAACAATTGTGAGTCGAAATCAACTAATTTCATCAATAATAAGGTTATTTTAAAGTGTCAAATAAGTGCGTAAAAACACACTTGTCACCGGCTATGACCAAAAAGGTAAAGGTGTTAGATAACCAACTGTTGAGATCCTTGAAATGGCTAATATGGAGAAGGCTGATCAGGAGGACCGAAGTCAATTCTATGAGAAAACAAGTCAAAGTCGGAGGAGAAGAGGCCATAAAGAAGAACATGGATAACTTCGAAGAAGTGAGACTACGATAAGTTTGCCACTACTTCCTGAACTAGACCTCAGACTAGATAATGTAGCAAATCTGACTTTTTCATTAGAAATGGGATTGATTTTCATGAGACTGAGTTTGGGATTCCAATATAAGAGAAGACTATAGCACCAATACAATTGATACAGAGAAGAATCCTGTATATGAAGTGGCACATCCTAAAGCTGACTATGGCCTTTGTAGTTTTTCTTCTTTTGAGTTTTTTATAATTCTTTAGGCTTCGACCTCTTTGTAGTTTTTTAATTATGATGTATTTTTTTAATGAAAATTTCCTCATCTTTTATATTTTCATTTCTCAATTTAAATTAAATTTTTCCCTTTGGACAAATCACAAGCAGGTAAACTGAATAAAACAGCACTTTGCTTCAGATTAAAAAGGAATAACTCAACTTAATAATCCAAGTGACACACCTGAGATTAATATGGAGCAAATCGACTTCATAATTCAAGTAATTCGCCTCGGATTAACAAGGAACAACTAAACTTAATAATTCAAGCGCTTTGGACGGACATAAATCTAACTAGAATCGACTGGCCTCAATGATTACGATGTATTTAACTTCATTTTAGATAAAAAGTAACCAACTTACTTGGCTTCGGTTAAAATGGTCTTTCCCAATTTATTGGGCCTCAGATGATCCCAACGAGAGCTTTTGGTTAGATTCCCTTTAATTAGGGTGGCTATGTCAACTCGAAACTATCAACAAGGCATTGGGCTTATGCTAAAACCCTCACTTCAACTAGACTTGATAAATAATGCAGACACATTGTTTTCACAAAGAAGTGGCTAGGTCCATGTCACATAACTGAGACAAATGTAATTGTGGATACATTGTTCTTAAAGTGGTGACTCGGTCCATGCCATATAATTGTGGACACATTGTTTATAAGAAGAGGTTGAGATGGCTGGTTCTATGTCTTGTAGTTGAATAAAGTATAATTGGTTCGTGTAGGTTGAAGGAGGCAAGCCCAATTGGAAAAAATAGCTTGGCTCCCCTATCGAGACTTACACAATAATCATCTAGCAAGGTGAGGAATAGAGAGGTGGCTCGTGCAAGTTAAGGAAGAAGGTCCTTTTGAAGGGAAAAATAGCCTGATTCCCATAACATTGCTTTGCGAGACATCTCATGAGGTGAGAAATAGAAAGGTGGCTTGTGTTATTAAGATGACAAATCTCCTTGAGTAAAAAGTAGCTTGGATTCCATGGCTTACACAATAATCATCTCACTGAACGAGGCATCTCACAATGTGAGAAATAATACCACACTTTGTGTTATCTCTACCCCACGATCGCTACGTCTAATTCTATAGATTCAAAAACAGGTATTCTGCTATTATCTGATGTACCTACTTACGTACTTTTTGACTCAAGAGCTACAAGTTCTTTTATTTCTGCATCTTTCGTAGCTAAGTCAAATTTTGCATGTGTGAAAACGAATAATGAATTAGAGGTCAGCATTCCTTCAGGAAGAACTCTTTGCACAAATCAGATGACTAAGGCTATGAAATTAGAGATTGACGGGAAAATATTACAAGCAGACTTATACCTTTTGGAGATTAAAGATTTTGATGTTATCTTAGGCATGGATTGGTTGGGACTTAATCATGCGACCATTCGATGTCAGAAGAAAGAAGTATTGTTTCACAGACTAGGAGAGGAAGAGTTCCGTTTCTTTGGAGCAAAGTTCAAGTCCCTACCTCGACTTGTATCAGCTATAAAAGCGGAGAAGATGTTGAGAAAGGAGCCATGTTAAGGATTCCTAGTTAATGTTATCGGTTCCTAACATACAGAGAAACGACTATTAATGATATTAACATCATGCGAGAATTTGTAGACGTATTCCCAGAAGATCTATCAGGCATTCCACAAGATAGGCAATTGGAATTTACAATTGATTTGGTTCCTAGAGCAGCACCAGTATCTAAGCCCCCGTATCGGATGACACCGAAAGAACTCCAAGAATTGAAGTTACAGTTGGAGGAATTGCTAGAGAAATATTTCATTCGACCGAGTGTATCTCATTGGGGTGCTCCAGTACTATTCGTGAAGAAGAAGGATGAGAGTATGCGAATGTGTATTGATTACAGTGAGTTGAATCATCTGACTGTCAAAAATAAATACCCACTGCCAAGAATAGAGGATTTATTCGACCAGTTAAAGGGTGCAACGATGTTTTCAATAATCAACTTGAGGTCGGGTATCATCAGCTGAAAGTTAAGGCAAGCGACATACCGAAAACTACCTTCAGGACTCAATGGACATTATGAATTCACTGTCATGCCTTTTGGTTTGACCAATGCTCCAGCTGTATTTATGGAGCTAATGAATCGAGTGTTCCATCAGTACCTAGACCAGTTCGTCATAGTATTTATTGACGACATATTGGTGTACTCTAAAGATAAACAGTAATATGAGGAACAACTTTGAGTAGTACTTAAAACATTGAAGAAAGAAAGATTATATGCCAAATTCAAGAAGTAAGAATTTTGGCTCGATCGAGTGGGTTTTCTTAGTCACGTGGTTATCGCTCAGGGTATTGAGGTAGACCCAACTAAGGTGGAAGCAGTAACAAATTGGCCTAGACCATCCAGTGTCCGGGATGTTCGTAGTTTGTTGGGCTTGGCTAGCTATTATAGAAGATTTATTGAGGGCTTCTCAAAAATAGCTGGGCCAATGACTCAGCAACAAGAAATGGTATAAAATTTCAGTGGACTGAAAAATGTGAAAGATGCTTCCAAGAACTCAAGCAGAGATTGACTTTGGCTCTTGTATTGACAATATCAGATGGCTCTGATGGATTTGTGATCTACACTGACGCCTCCAAGCAGGGTTTAGGCTGTGTTTTGATGCAACATGGAAAAGTAGTTGCTTATGCCTCAAGATAGTTGAAGCAGTATGAACAGAACTATCCAACGCACAACATAGAACTTGCAGCGGTAGTTCACGCCTTAAAGATATGGCGTCATTATCTCTATGGTGGGAAGTGTGAAATATATACAAACCATAAGAGCCTCAAATATTTCTTCATGCATAATGAACTAAATACGAGACATAGGAGATGGTTGGAACTAGTAAAAGATTATGATTGTAGAATTCATTACCATCCGGGTAAAGCCAACACAGATGCCTTAAGCAGGAAGATGGGATCCCAGTTAGCTTTTTACCCATGGTGCAGGAACATTTGATGAAAGATTTTGAGAAACTGACCAACTTGAAATCCAGTTTCTTTTCCCCATGTATATAGAAGTTGTGTGACATGATGGATGAGAAATAAGAGAAATAAACTTCCATAGCACAACATCAAAGATAGAAAAAATAAAGAAATTGTTGGAATGTGATTTTGTGGTTTTCTTCCAAACTAAAGCAAGTTTAACAAGGTAGGAAAAGAGGTGCAGTTGATTTATCTCATTTAAATCTTTTTGTTTATACTGATGAATTTTATACTTATGAAAGTTAAAGTTATAATATGATGTTATGGCCATTCCGGTACAAATGTTATGTTATGATATGATATGAGCTCTTACCGGATTTCTAAAGATATGATGACAGTATGATCTTTCTGACGTATGTTCTAAAAGTTTTTATTTGAGGTTGCACCATATTTTACTAAGTTCCTATTGAGTATTCCCATGTACTCACCATTTTCCCTACTCCACACAGGTTAGAACGGGTCGTTGGTCGGCGGGCGATGAGGTGCAGTCGTTGTGCTAAACATTTGGAATTAATAAATTGAATCCGGTGTAACGTGCCTCGAATTCTACATTTTAGCAGTAACTTTAGTTTATTAAATTATTTGAAATTGTTCATTTTATTCGAAATCTAGAACAAATTTATTTGGACATAAATTTTGTATTATGACTTGGAAATTTTAATTTGTTTATGGTATATGGTATTTATCTTGCTATTTACGTTTTCTGCTTAACTATTCACGCCAATTTGGGGAGTTCAAACATAAAGCATTTTGGGGAATTGATTTACAGTTTGTTCTACACGTCTAATAAATGCAAATGTACATTGTACCGTAATGATTTTAAAGTAGGTAAGGAAAATCTTGAGGCCACGTACTGAAGTAAGAGAAATTGTATATATATTATGTATTGTTATTCAAGGAATGTATATTGATGGGGATTTAACATAAATTTAGTTTTGAACCAATAATGGGGGGACCCGTCACATGCCTTGTACTTGTGTACTAGTTAAAATGGTCACGTAATTCTATACATTGTTGCTCTTTAATTATCTTTGATTAGAATTTTATGACATTAATATTTCATAAGCCATTTTTCGCTAAACGTGCTTTATATATATAAATGATATAAATTACTGCACATGTGTACGTTTACGAAAGATGCAGAAATAAAAGAATTTGTAGCTCCACAGTCAAAAAGTTTGTAAGCAGGTACATCAGATAATAACAAAATACCTGTTTTTTGAATCTATAGAGTTAGACGTAGCGACCATGGGGTAGAGATAACACAAAGTGTGGTGTTATTTAGTTCCTCTACTAATGCTTACAAAATAATTATCTCACTTGGCGGGGCTCCTCACGAGGTGAGAAATAGAAAAGAGACACATATAGGTTAAGGAGGCAAGCCCATTTGGAAAAAAAACTTGGTTTCCTAGTTGAGGCTTACATAATGACCATTTTGCTTGGCGAGATATTGCTTGAAACAAGGTATACACATTTTACAAAGCATAACAAACTAATAAAAAAACATTTTTGATAAATACACTACATTCATTTTATAAATATAGATCTAGTCTGATAAGCTCTTGAGTGCAAAGACAGAAGGAAGTTTGACTATAAGACCTACCTATAGAGCAAGGGCAAACGTTGGCCATAGTGATCTAATAAAAATAAAATAAATGGTACAATGTTCTATATTTATTCCTTCTAATGAAATACATACCTTAGCAAATGATATTAGTTGACCTCATTTTTTGTAGGGGTGTTATGACCAATAGATCATGGGTCCTCTCGCATCTACATAAGCCTTTTGTCCTACACACTTGGACAAATTGTAAGTTGCACGTGGCCTTCTCCGATGGTAAGGAATACTGTCACGCACACTTCAACGGTCAAGTTAATCAACATATAAATGAATGGGTATGGAACGTGCTAGAGATGTAAGCTTCTAAGTGTTGAAGGTCGGATTCGAGAGGGTATGAAATGAGTATAAATTGAGAGCAAACTTAGCTTTTAGAGTACAAAATTGCATTATCTTCAAATGATACAATGTGTGAGCTTTTATAATGGAAGATGTGTAATACTGAGCAATGAATGGAAAGACACGTGGCTTCATCCTGATGGACGAGGTGTCCTCTCCTAGGTGTCAATCCATCACCATAAGCTGGGCAACAATTAATGTTTTTGAAAAAGTAGCCACCCGAGTGCCTAGATCTAACCTATGATTCATAGACTAACTATTTGACCTTTTAGGTACCTACTGTATAGATATCACGTCAATTAGTCACAAGAGGATTTTATATAGAAGATTTCTTGAAAAAAAATATGAAGTACTAGGTGTTTAATTTTTTAGTGAGGCGTTTGCCTTAAAATCTTTTCCTGCAGTATGTGTGGTACCTCGCTTGGCCATGGAGGTCGGCTTTTATATGGAACCTAGACAGAAGTGATGCATCACCTCGACTACCTTACACGTAGCTTAACCTAACCTAGTAGGAGGAAGGTATGGAGTGTCGGCTTTTATATATATATATATATATGTGTGTGTGTGTGTGTGTGTGTGTGTGTGTGTGTGTGTGTGTGTGTGTGTGTGAGATATATAATACGTGGAGTTGAGTGTAGGATGGAAATGAATTTGTTTTCGAGGTGATCCATTGAAGTCAAGCATCTTACCTTTATTTAGCGAGGTAAGTGCTTTTATATTGTGCTCTTGAACACAACACAATAATCCCCCAAGTTTGGTATGGATATTTATATAATGAGTGGAATTTAAATTGCAGATGTTAGTTGGAACACCTTATGTGGAAACTATACAAGAAATGCTAAGAAGCCCTTGCTTGAGGATGAAACTCTGCATGATAGAAGTTTTGAGAAAAGCTATTGAGGTAGAGGCGAGGTCCTTGCTTGAGAACGAGACTATGAATGAAATAAGCTTTGAGAAAAGCTGTCACGACACATGTTAGGTCTTTGCTTGAGGTTGAGGCTCTAAAAGATAAAAGCTTTGATGCAAAGATCAGGTCCTTGCTTAAGATTGAAGTTTTGAAAGATAGACAGCTTCATGGAGCTAGGTTCTCTTTGGGATGCTTTGCACCTCTCGAGTCGAGGAAATTGATCTTTCTTGTATAGGGATGGCCCATCCATGCCAATGACTTCTTCCATGGTGAATGGTTTATTAATTGAAGCATGATCTTCATAAGTATTTGATGTAAGCCCCCATTGGGATGCTATTCACCTCTCCTTATAAAAGTGGACTACTTTTTGCATGGGGGTGGCTCATCCATACTAAGTGCTTCCTCCATGGAAGATGGTTCATCCATGGGGCATCATTTTTGTAAGTATCCAAGGTTAGCCTTCTTTAGCATGCTCTTCATGTCTCCTTTCGAAATGGACTACTTTCTGGCATAAGAGTAGCTCATCCATGTTAAGAGTTTCTTCCATGGTAGATGGTTCATTCATAAAAGACTTCATCTTCGAGGTATCAGAGGTAGGCCCTCTATTAAGGTACTTTCCACCTCTCATTTCGATGTGGACATCCTTGCATGGGGTGGCGCATTCATGTCAATGACTTCTTTTGGGTGGATAGTTCATACATGAAAAGCATATTCTTCGAGGTATCTAAGGTGGGCCCTCTTTGAGGTGTTTCTCACCTCTACTTTCGAAGTGGACATTTTTGCATGGGGTTGGTGCATCCATGTTAAAGACTTTTTCCTGTTGGATGGTCCATCCATTGAAGACATCATCTTCGTAGGTATCCAAGGTGGGCCCTTTGTTGAGGTACTTTTCACTTCTCATTTCGAAATGGACATCATTACATGAGGTTAGTGCATCCATGATAAGGGGTTCTTCCATGGTGGATGGTTCATCCATGGAAGACATCATCTCGTAGGCATCCAAGGTTGGCCATTTGTTGAGGCGTTTCTAACATCTTTTTTTGAAGTGGACATCATTGCATGGGGTTCGTGTATCCCTATTAAGTGTTTCTTACATTGTGGATGGTTCGTCTATGGAAGGCATCATCCTTGTAGGTATTCGACATAGACCCCCAATTGAGGTACTTCTCACCTTTCTTTTTGAAATGGACATCCTTGCATGGGGTTGGCTCATCCATGTCAAGGGCTTCCTCCATGATGGATGTTTCATTCATAGGAGGATAATCAGGCCTTATATGGCTGAGGTACTAATACATAGGCAAAGATGAGGCTTTTGCATGGTCGAAGTTCGTATCCAACCTTGCATGGTCGAAGCCTGGATATATAGGCAAGGATGAGGCCATGAATAACTAAGGCATTGGTACATAGGCAAGAATGCACCTTACATGATGGCAATATTGATGCATAAACAAAGATGAGGCCTTTGCATGGCCGAGGTACATAAGCAGCTTCGAGGCTCTAAAAGATAGAAGTTTTGAGAAAAGCTATCGAAGCTTAGTCTAGGTCCTTGTTTGAAGATGAGGCTTTGAAAGATAAAAGCTTTGAGAATAAAACCTTTGCGAAAAGTTTTGATACAAAGGTAAGGTCTTTTTTTGAGGACGATGATTTGAAAGATGGGCTTGAAGCTGGCTTTCTTTGGGATGATTTACACCTCTTTTGTCGAGGTAATTGAACATCCTTGCATGGAGACATCTCATCCATGTCAAAAGCTTATTCTATGGTAGATGGTTTATCCATGAAAGTATCATCTTCATAGGTAGTCGTTGTACGCCCTTTTAGGATGCTCTTCACCTCTCATTTTTGAAGTGGACAACTTTCTTGTATGGGATGGCTCATCCATACTAAATGCTTTCTCTATGGTAGATGGTTCATCCATTGGGGCATGTTAGAAAGTGTAAATAAATTATATGCTTAATTATAGGGATTCTTAATTAGTATATTTTCCTAATATAGTTTTCTCATTATGTATATATATGTGTATCGTTCATATGAATAAAATTAAGACATTATTTTCTTTCTTGATTTCATGGTATTAGAGCTATACCTTTTTTATTGAATCTTCGATCTTGGCATAAATCAGCCTCTTACGGTGTGGGTTTTCTCGTGGTGGTCAACGGAATCCTAGACGTTGTGGTTTGCAGTTAGTTGCAATTCAATCGTATAGCGTTGTAGTAGTGCCAAATTTCTTGGAATGCTCCGGTGGGTAATAACATCGATACGTGACAGGTTAGGTCGTAATAACTGAACACATAGGGGTGAATGTCTATTTGGGAGTAATATATGCTATCGATGTGGTAAGGTAGGTCATATTGCTAAATATTGTCAGGAGGTCCCCTTGAAGGAAAGTAACGAGCAAGAAAAGAAAGGGAAGGCTAGAGTCTTTGCTTTAACTCAGGGTGGGATAACAGATGACCCAAATGCAAGTAATTTCGAGGACGAAATTCTTTTAAGGAGGGGAGATTGTAACACCCCGAAATTTTAGAATAAAATTATTTGTCATATATATTATATTTTATGATTTTAAAAGTTGAGGGACTAAAAAAAAGTTTTAAATCCATATGTTTTAAATGGGTCAAATATTCAATTTTTATAGTGTGGTCAAAAGTATATCAATACTGAGCTCATTTTGTAGCTCGTATTTAATCATGTATTTTGGGCTTGAGAAAATGTAAATTTTAATAAGTTAAACCCAAGTTATTTCAATTCAAAGAAATATACTTAATATGTATTTTTAAATTTGGGCCTTTAGGATAATTAGCAAGAAAAATATAATATTTTATTTATCTAATTAAGATTTATCTAAAATTTTGAAAAGATAATCAAATTCTGTTTTCATTTCTGATTTCACGTGTATATATACATATTTTTCTTTTAATATTAGTTTTATACAAATTCAAGTGCAATGATTGTTTTACTAAAAATTCATTCTTATCAAGTTAGATAAATATTATTTTTATCACAGTTATATTATAACTAAACTATTATACTTTTCCATATAAATAGTGTGTCCCTGTCTCACAATTCACCACACAGAATTTTACACAGCAGTTTTCATATTGAAAGCAGCTGTAAATTCTAAGTAAATTTTTATATCAAAAGCTCGTTTCAACAGTCAAGGTAAGATACTTTTGTGCAAAGTTGTTCGTTTCCTTATGTCTTTATGTTCAATAATTTATGCATGAATTGTCATTGGACCTCCGGGTTCGACCTAATGAGAAATGAGAAATGTAAAGATATGGGTATCTCGCTTGGTCATCGATATACTCCATAAATGAGAAATGAGAAATGTGAAGAGTGGTATGAATTGTTTATTTTATTGCATATAATTGTATATGGAAACTGCACATATCTTATTTGGGTGTTTTCAAAATACTCACTCGTACAAATTTTACAGGCTAGTTCGGGTCGATTGGATCTGTGGCGGGATGGTGCAGCGGAGTACCAATGGATTTCAACCTACAAGAATAATACTAAGTTTTACTGCTCTTATTTAAATTTATTAGTTCGTTTTGTCCAATAACATTATTATCAAATTTATTAGTTGGAAAATGTTTAAATTGTTTTTCAAGACGAAATTTTATGATCATTATTTAAATTTATGAGTGTTTTGTTATTTAGAAAAATATAATTTTATTTCCACATTCTAAGTACATGAAAATTATTGTTGGTAACACCTCAAGATATTAGAAATTTTGGGGCGTTACAGTAGGCATTCTTCCCTAGTTTAGGGTTCAAAAGATGTGTTAAAATAGGTTTTCATACGTGTTTCAATCAAATAAGAAAACATGGAAAGTTTCACTTTTTCGCTTGAAGAGCGTGCCTAGTGTAATCTAGGGTATGCGCCTTAGGCACTTTTTATCCATTTGACTCATTTTTTCATCCAATTGACCTCTAGCGCTCTCGAATCTTCATCATAAGGTTGGAAAGAAGTTTGGAGTATTTTCTCTTCAGTCCTTGAACTTTCACTTTCTTCCATTTTGCTCTTTTTAACTTGTTTATTCCATTTTCCACCGTTTTCACCCATTTGCAACCTAAACCAAGATATAGAAGTACTTAGTGCATTTAGACTTCAAATAATCATAGAAACATAAATATCAATGGGTGAAAAATGTAATAAATGTGCTATTGTCAATCCCAAACCACCACTACCATATATTCATCAAGTTTATTCCAAACGACATGACCCTCATGATGTATGTTCGTCACATGTCTCTTCTTAAGCATCGGATCTAGTGTCCCGTGATCTTGATCTATCTATTGCTTTTTGTAAAGGTAAAAATGTCAGTGATTATCCTATTTCATCTTTTGTTTCTTATGATCAATTTTCTTCTTGTTGTTGTTCTTTTGTTGCCTCACTTGACTATATGACTCTTTCGAAAACTGTTCATGAAGCCTCATTCCATCCTGGTTGGCGTGATGCTATGATAGAGGAGATGAATACTTTAGATGCTAATTGGGATTTAGCGAACTTACCTGAAGGGAAAAAGGCTATTGAATGTAAGCCGACGTTTGCAGTCAAAGTCAATTCTGATGGATCATTAGCTATGCTTAAAGCTCGTCTGGTGGCTAAAGGATATGCTCAGACTTATGGTGTGAATTATTCTGACACTTTCTCTCATGTAGCCAAATTAACGTCTGTTTGCTTATTCATTTCTATGGCAGCTACTCATAATTGGCCTTTACATCGATTGGACATAAAAAATTCCTTCCTATATGGTGATCTCCAGGAAGAAGTTTATATGGAGCAACCACTAGGGTTTGTTGCTTAGGGGAAGCATGGAAAAGTGTGTCGTCTCCGAAAGTCCTTATATGGTTTGAAACAGAGTCCATGTGCTTAGTTTGAAAATTTTAGTCAGGTAGTGAAAAAGTTTGGAATGCAAAAGAGCAAGTCTGACTACTCAGCCTTTTACAAATAGTCTGAATTCGGGATTATTCTCCTCGTTGAGTACGTTGATGATATTGTTATTACTGGCAGTGATACTATAGGAGTTTTATCTCTAAAGTCATTTTCTCACACCTAATTTCACACGAAAGATTTAGGGGTGTTGAAGTATTTCTTGGGAGCAAGAAATGCATCTTCTTATTTCAGAGAAAATATGTGCTTGACTTATTAACTGAGACAGGAAAGCTGGGAGCTAAGTCAAGCAATGCTCCAATGCTTCCTGATTCGTAACTTACCAAAGATGGTAATTTATTTGAAGATCCTGAGAAGTATAGAAGATTGGTTTGGAAATTGAACTATCTTATAGTAACTCGTCCTGATATTGCGTATTCTGTTAGTATTGTAAGTCAATTCATGTCTTTCCCAATATTTCACCATTGGGCAGCTTTAGAACATATCCTAAGTTATTTAAAGGGAGCTCTTGGACGTGCGATACTATACAGAAATCATGGACACGCTCACATCGAATGCTTCTCAGATGCAGATTGGGCAGGTTCTAAGATTGATCGAAGCTCGACTACTGGCTATTGTGTTTTTATTGGAGAAAAATTGATCTCATGGAAAAGTAAGAAGCAAAATGTTGTGTTCCGATTCAGTGCACTTTGGAACAGTTTATGTGTGAGATAATGTGGATATATAAGCTCTTAACTAAAGTCGGTCTCAAGGCTTCAATACCAGTAAAGTTATGGTGTGACAATCAAGATGTTCTTCATATTGCTTCTAATCTAGTGTTTCATGAATGAACTAAGCATATTGAGATTGATTGTCATTTTATTCGTGAAAAGATGCAACGAAACTTAATCTCTATAGGATATGTGAAAACTAAAGAACAACTAGAAGTTATTTTCACAAATGCTCTAAATGGAATTCGGGTTGATTATATTTGTAACAAGTTGGGCATGGGTAATATCTATACTCCAGCTTGAGAGGAAATGTTAGAAAGTGTAAATAAATTATATGCTTAATTATAGGGATTCCTAATTAGCCCTTGTTTGGTCCGGATTAAAATATGATTTTAATCCAAGTCAAAGTCAAATAATCGATATTAACCACATCTTTCATGGGTCCCGCAACTTTCTAACTATACATTTCAAAAACTTTTATTACAATCTACTAAAAATCTAGTTTTAATCCCCACCAAACAGCCTCTTAGTATATTTTCCTAATATAGTTTTCTCAATATGTATATATATGTGTATCGTTCATATGAATAAAATCAAGACATTATTTTATTTCTTTATTTCAGGAAATCATCTTCGTAAGTATCCAATGTGACCCTTCTTTAGGGTACTCTTCACGTCTCCTTTCGAAATGGACTACTTTCTTGCATGGGAGTGGCTTTTTCCATAGTGGATGGTTCATCCATGAAAAATATCATCTTCGTAGGTATCCGTTGTAGGCCCTCTATTGAGGTGTTTTTTTCCTCTCCTTTCAATGTAGACATCCTTGTATGAGGTTAGCACATCCGTGTCAAAGACATATTTCAGGTGGATGGTTCATTCATGAAAGACATCTTCTTCGAGGTATCCAAGGTGGGCCCTCTATTGAGGTATTTTTCACTTCTCCTTTCCTAGTGGACATCCATGCATGGGGCTAGCACATCCATGTTAAGATATTCTTCCATTGGTGGATGGTTTATCTATGGAAGGCATCATCTTCGTAAGCATCCAAGGTTGGTCCTTTTTTAAGGTATTTCTCACCTCTCTTTTTGAAGTAAACATCATTACATGGGGTCCGTGTATCCCTATTAAGGGTTTTTTACACAATGGATGGTTCATCTATGGAAGACGTCGTCTTTGTAGGTATTCAAGGTAGGCCTTGTATTGAGGTACTTCTCACTCTCTTTTTGAAGTAGACATCCTTGCACAGGTTAGCTCATCCATATCGAGGGCTTCCTTCATGGTGAATATTTCATCCATGGGAGGATAATGAAGCAGTAAACGATGAAGTACTACTTCCTTTACAATAAGAACTAATGCAAATTAAGGCAAAAATAAGAATTGAAAATAAAAATCAAAATTAAAATTTGGCACTGGGCAATCCATGTCTGTCAATTTGTACTAGTGCCCTAATATGTCGTGGTAGGTCATGTAGTCCATATATCCGGCATCGTCAATGATCATAATCATCTGCAGCAAGAGCATCTGCAGCCTAGTTTCCTTCTCTGTAAATGTGAGAAACTATATCTCTATCGAAGGATATGATATCTGTGATACGTCTGAGTATGCCCTGAATAGCCCATGGTCCTCCTCCTCTAGTGATGCGGTGAATAGCTACTATAGAATCAGACTCCACAGAAATTGTTGAAAACTTAAGTCCATGAGCTAGTAAAATCCTATCAAGAATAGCCCGAAGCTTTGCCTCTATTATCAAGTATGGTCCATACGAAACTGAGAAAGCCCTAATACAGTGTCATGTGTAGTCTCTGATGATACCTCCTCCACTCGTAAAACCATCATTGACGCATCCATCAGTATTGATCTTGACAGATCCGACTGATGGAGTACACCATCAAACCAGAATAAGGGAGATGAAGAATTGTGGTCCATAAAAATACCAAAAATGGGTGCAAGTGTCAAATCCCCTTGCCAATGCATCACTCGAAATAGTCCTCCCATGTGAAAAAAAGAAATCATGCGATAAACCCTCCAAATGATACGTTTGGCTACAATGCGAATCCCTCTATCCTTCGTATCATTCCTTGCAGTCCATAGGTACCAAAATATCAGTAGAAGAACGATAATGCGAATGTGTCCACAACGAACATAATGTCCAGAATACCTCCATCTCTGGAATCTCTATCTGACTCCCTCTCCTGAACTCATAGGTATCTGAAAAATATCCTCAAAATGCTGCCATACCTAATTAGAGATGCTACTGCCAGTGAAAATATGATTGATAGTATTAGTCTCGGAACAACACTGACACCGAGAAACCAACTGGCATTCAATCCTCATCTGAATAACTACATCTACTGGAATGAGACATTGACGGGCGAAATGGAGCTCCATAGTAATCAGTATGAATCCTAATACTGGCGTCCCAAATGTACAAGCTGCCATGCGGACTTCGTAGCGAAGCTACCATCTAATGTATTTCGCCAAACAGTTCGATTTGGGGCATATGCACATAAAGCTATAGCCCATATCTGCTCCGCCATAATAAAAGGGAGAACTAGTAATAAACATCCAATATTTCACCCAATATCATCAAAAAATCTTGCACCCTCGCAGATGTATGTTGCTGGTGTGGGAATAGGGATGTCAATGTGGTCTCACCCATCCAGCAATCATGCCAAAAGAAAATCTGACCTACACCAAGGTGCCATGCAATGTATGGCTCTGTCCGAGACCCAACTAATTTCAGCCTTTTTCAGATAAGAGAAGCTGAGTAAGAAACTGCTGTAAATAAAGGATGTGTCCCTGTACAATACTTGCCCCGTAAGAACTGGACCCAAAGAGATCTTTGAGAACATAACAACCACCAGAGTTTCATGGAGAATGTGTCTGTCACATTCTGTAATCTCATAAAGCTTAGACCACCTTTATCAATAGGAAGACAAATCTCCTTCCAGCTTCGCTAATGTAAACGTCGTGCATGTTCTTTAGAATCCCATAGGAATCACACAAAGATGCTCTCAAGTTTCTTCAAGATATTCTTAGGGGGCTGCATGATCTGAAGAAGGTGTAAAGGCATGGAGGAGAACACTGACCTTAGCAAAGTAATACGACCCCATATGATAGAAGTCGTGAAGCCCAACCTGAGATCCTGTTCCTGACCTTTTGGATAAGGTCATCATAAATGAAGCTCTTTTTGGCCCCCTTGAATATAGGGACTCCCAGATAAGTGAATGGCTGATGTTGGTGTCGAAAAAAAATCAAAATCTCCAATCATCTGATATGACTAATAGATGCCCGTTTGGGTAGTATGAGTCTGCTCTTGTCCCTGTTCACCAACTGAACAAAAACCCCATCATAATGCTCCAGACAACCAAGAATCCTCCTGATAGACTGTTTCTGGTCGATGGTGAATATGATCATATCATCAGCAACCGAAATGTGTGAGACAAGAGTACTACCTGTTTTTGATGAACAAAGGATTTCTCACAAATTAATCACTCAAAAGTTTTTCAAAGATTTAATACTTTTTAATCTCTTTAAAGATAGAGAATGAGGTAGTTGGAATCAATAAAAGCCTCACTTTAATGTTCAAGAATTGTTGTTTCCAGTGAAGGAATAGTGAGATATTTATAGCTCTCAAACGGTCAAAACATCTATTTTATCGAACGCACTTTACCGGACGCCCGGTATAGTACCGGACGATCAAATAGTAGTTATTTTTATCAGGAAATTGGACCTTTGGAAAAGTGACCGTTGTGGCAAAGAAAAAAGAACATATTGGATGTCCGATATGCGTATCGACGTCTAGTACGACCTCTTTGGCCCGGAACGTCCTCATTTTTAGAATTCTTTAAATGTGAGAGCTAGAAGGACATTTTAAAATGTTTTTTAAAGTATTTGTTGTATTTTAAAATACTTGTTTCAAATTTTTACCTTTAAAAACATATTTTTGGAATAAAAACATTTTTATTGTGAATTTGTAACGAATCAAAATTTTGAGCTTCGTCATGATGCATTACCAAGTATTGAAATATATGACCTTTACATTTAATCATGGAAATGTCTAATTACTTATTTTGAATCTCTTGATGCGTAAAGCTCGATCGGTATTTCGACTTGTATCTCGATATTCGTGTAGATGATTCTTGCGGGCTTTGCAACATCCTTCTTCAAGGCCTCGATCGTTTGAAACTTGTTTTCATTTGGGCTTGTGTGCAAATTTGCTTGATCTCGAACTTTGTGATATCAAATACATTCAAGTACAATGATTGCTATGACCACTTAAAATCAATTTGTTAGTAATAAACATGATTGTTTGTGATAATCAAAACAAGATGTCAACCATAGGTCGACAAATTGATAGGAAGTGGAGAGTAATATTGCATACACATATTCCCCCTGTTTATTTCACTATAATTCCCTCTGTTTAAGTATAATTATGCACATCATACAAATCTTGTCCCATATCTTCTCTCTTTTGGCATAAAAAAAGTTTGTAAGCATGAATTACAATGCAACAATAGCAATCATAACAAAAAAACATTCATAGTCATGAAAAGGTTGAAGTACATAATCAAAATGTTAACCATAGATTTAAAAGTTAAGTACATCAAGGTAGAAAGCTACGGGGCGGGATGAGGAGGTGGAAATTGAGCAAGCATGTCGATAAAGAATGCGGTCATCTGGTCCTGCATAGTGGCTTATCGAACAATGATCGCGTCATGCTGATCCCGTATGTGACAGAGCTCGCCGCTCATCCCATCGACTGTCGTAGTGAGAGAGTCCATCCGCCCATGTAGTAACACAATCTGATCGGTGTCGTGTGCCGATCGAGATGCTCTTGATCTCGAGGCGTCGGGAGGAGGTGTATCCATACCATCATCATTGACAATGTCCTCTACCTCAAATGGTAAAGTGGAAGGCCCCGAAGTTGGGTCGAATCCCTTCGTCTCAGACACCCATTGACCATTTTTCTTAATGATTTTCATTCTTTTAAGAGTAGTGGAACTAATAGTGTCAGAAGGACGAAGTTTGACAGAAGCCTCGTCATGAAGAGAAATGTCAAAATGTTTAAAAATCTTAGTTAAGAGCATGCCATAAAGAAGTGCTTTTGTAATGCGTAAGGAGTGAATGAGTTGCATAAGACCTAAGGCAATGGTCAGGAAGTGTACTCGCCGACCAACAAGAAATGAGTCGAGGAGAAAGAGGTCAAATTTGTTCACTTCATCCTGATGCCCCTTTCGAGGTAAAATTACATTTGCAATGATGTTTTGAAGGACTTTACATTGGAGAGTGAGTTGATTTGTAGATATTTTCGTAATGTTTTCAATGTTTCTACCTGTCACACGTCGACAAGCATCAAAAGGGCTATAATCATCTACATGTGGGTGTGCCTTGTGTACAAAAGTTTGGATATCGCATGGTTCTAGCTCAAGGATAGTGCGAATGAGGGGTTTTGAAACGGTAATGCGAACATTTTTAAGAAAGCATGTAATGTCGGCGCCTCGTGAGGGAAAAGTCATGTTTTCGTAAAATACTTTCATGAGTCGAGGATATGCATGTTCTTCTAATGTGCAAACGGAACCCCACTCCATATTTGTAAGGAATTCTTCAATTCTAAATCGACGTTTTTACCTATTAGAATTGGTGTCTTCTCGAAAGGATTCAGCGTTGGCTCGTAGTCGGTGTCGAGATCCATGTTTTCTTCTTCGGATGACGGAGATGGGAGACGACGTGTAACCGTTTGTTTCAGCCGTTTTCCTTTACTACGTGAAGTAGACACAGTGCTCAAAAAATGGGGATTTTTGGAAATAAGGGCTCGAAGAAAGAGATGTTCAATTTGTGGGGTGAAGTATGTTGATAAAATGTTGATAAAACCCTAGAAATTTATGGGATGGTCGACTTAGAGGTTGATTAGAAGCAAGGTTGAAATATTCGAGTGGATTAGAAAGCTAAGGCTCGGTTTGGTGGAGAAATCAGTGAAAACCCAGAAATTCGAATAGAAATTGATCAATTCTTCATGGAAAAACACGTTTAGGTGGAATGAGTGGAAGGATTATGGCCTAATTTGAGAGGGAGAGGAGAGGGGAGTGGTGTGTTAGAGGAGATGGAGGAAAGAAATGAAGAAGAAAGAGGGAAAATCGTGAATTTTTAAACTAAAAAGTCGTATACCGGACGTCCGCTACCGTACCAGACGTCCACTAAAGAAGAAAAAAAAAAGAAGGGTAAAATGTTATGTTTTACCGGACGCTGGATACCGGACGTCCGGTATTTTTTTTAAATGTAATGTAAAGAGTATGGGTATGAAAGAAAGAGATATTTTTGAAAATTATTTTGAGAAGAAATTTTGGAAATCATTTTAGTTCGATAAGTCCCAAGCTCCGTCTAATAGTTGAAAAACGATTGAGCACAAGGGGTTTTGTGAAAAATATCGGCTAGTTGGTGTTCGGTAGCAACAAATTCAAGTAAAATATCACCGTTTTGAACATGGTCTCGTAGAAAATGATGTCTTATCTCAATATGCTTCGTTCGAGAGAGTAAAACGGGATTTTTAGACAAATTGATAGCACTTGTGTTGTTGCACATAATAAGAATATGATCATAGGATAGATGATAGTCGTTAAGGGTTTGTTTCATCCAAAGTACTTGAGCACAACAACTAGCGGCCGAAATATATTCGGCATCAGCGGTAGACAAGGTAACAGAGTTTTGTTTCTTGCTAAACCATGAAACCAAGAAAGTGGCAAGTGCCGCTGGTGCTTTTCCGATCAATTTGACAACCGGCCCAATCGGCATCCGAGTAACTAAGTAAATAAAAATGAGTTCGTTTAGGATACCAAAGTCCTAAGTTTTAAGTCCCACTAAGATATCTACAAATTCTTTTAACGACTTTAAGGTGGAATTCCTTAGGATTAGATTGAAAACGAGCACATAAGCATACACCAAACATAATATCGGGTCTACTTACGGTTAAATAGAGAAGGGATCCGATCATACCTTGATATTTAGTGATGTCGACGGAGGTTCCTTGTTCATCCTTGTCAAGCTTTATGGAAGTGCTCATTGGAGTATTCATTGGTTTGAGATCATTCATCTTGAACCTCTTTAGCATGTCTAAGATGTACTTACTTTGATTTATAAAAATACCATCACATGTTTGTTTGATTTGAAGTCCAAGAAAAAATTTGAGTTCACCCATCATGCTCATTTCAAATTCCGTGCTCATGTTTTTAGAAAATTCTTCACAAAGTTTAATATTTGTTGCACCAAAAATAATGTCATCAACATAAACTTGAACAATGAGCATATCTTGTTTATGAGTTTTGTTAAAGAGAGTGGTATCGACTTTTCCAATAGAGAAACCATTTGAAAGTAAAAATTTGCTCAAACGTTCATACTAAGCTCTAGGAGCTTGTTTGAGGCCGTAAAGAGCTTTTCTAAGTTTGAACACATGATTTGAAAATTTGTAATTTCCAAAGCCGGGTGGTTGCTCAACGTAAACTTCTTCTTGAATAAATCTATTTAAAAATACACTTTTAAGATCCATTTGATAAAAAGTGAAATTTTTGTGACATGCAAATGCAAGAAGCATGCGAATGGATTCTAATCGAGCTATCGGTGCAAAAGTTTCTTTATAGTCAATTCCTTTTTCTTGATTGTAACTTTGGGCCACTAATCTAGCCTTGTTACGCACAATGATTCCATTTTCATCTCTTTTATTTCGAAAAACTCATTTAGTGCCAATAACGGTTTGATTTGTTGGTCTAGCAACCAAGTCCCACACATGGTTTCTTTCAAATTGATTTAGTTCATTTTCCATTGCTAGAATCCCAAACTCATCAAATTCCGCTTCTTTGAAATTTTTGAGTTCAATTTGTGATATGAATGCACAACTACCTAGATGATTTCTAAGAGAGGTTTTAGTAGTGATACCTTTTGATGGATCTCCGATGATTAGCTCTTTAGGGTGAGACAAGACAAACTTCCATTCTTTTGGTAGTGTGGAGTCACCTTGAGCTTCGGTAGGTGTTTCTCTTCTTTTTTGATCATTGATTTCCTTTGATTGCTCCTCATTAGGTACTTCTTTATCTTGAATATTCATTTGTTCAAGAGGAGTTTCCAAACCTACATCATCATCAATACCTCTCTCTCGATCAAGTAGATTAGTTTCATCAAAAGTAACATGTATTGATTCTTCAATGACTAGAGTTCTTTTGTTGAAAACTCTATATGCTTTACTAATCGATGAATAATCGAGAAAAATTCCGATATCGGATTTTGAGTCAAATTTTTCCAAATTTTCTTTTGTGTTTTAAGATAAAAAATTTGCAACCGAACACTTTGAAATAACTAATGTTGGGAATTCTATTTTTCCAAAGCTCATATGAAGTTTTAGTTTTCTTGAGACTAACTATAACTCTATTTATGATATAACATGTGGTATTAACGGCTTCGACCCAAAAGTATTTTGGTAAATTGTTTTCACTTAGCATAGTCCGAGCCATTTCTTGTAATGTGCGATTCTTCCTCTCTACTACACCATTTTGTTGAGGAGTTCTAGGAGCCGAAAAATTATATTCATATCCATTATTATTACAAAAATCATCAAATGCAAGATTGTCAAATTCTCCACCATGATCACTTCTAATAGTAGTAATAGTGTGACATTTTTCATTTTCCACTTTCTTACAAAAATGTTTGGAAGTCTTTAAGGCTTCATCTTTTGCGCTTAAAAATATTACACATGTGAATCTAGAAAAATCATCAACGATAACAAAAGCATAGTGTTTACCACCTAAGCTAGCCGTTCTTGATGGTCCAAAGAGATCCATATGGAGAAGTTACAATGATTTTGTTGTTGATGAAAATACTTTAGGTTTAAAAGAGCTTTTGACTTGTTTTCCAAGTTGACATGCATCATACATTTTTGTCCTTTTCAAATTTCAAGTTTGGCAATCTTTTTACAAAATAATTTTTAGAAATTTTTGAAATAAGTTTCATGTTTACATGACCAAGTCTTCTATGCCAAAGCCAAGTTTCGTCTTTAAGACCAAGTAATCAATGTTCATAATTATCATGCTCAATATTTATGATATAAACATCATTGTTTCGGCTTCCTATAATCACCTCTTTCGATGTAGCATCCTTAATTAGGCATTTGAAGGAATCAATTTTATATTGTAACCTTTATCATACAATTGACTAATACTTAGTAAATTATGTTTGAGGTTATCGACTAATAAAACATTTTCAATAGAGGGGGATAGATGATTACCAATGTTGCTAATGCCAATTATCTTCCCCTTTGCATTGTCTCCAAAAGCTACATGACCTCCATCCTTAGCTTTAAAATTTGAGAGTAGTGATCAATCTCCGGTCATGTGCTTTGAACATCCACTATCCAAAAATCATTTGCTTTTTATTTTGCTTGGTACCTACAAAAACAATCTAATTTTTGACTTTTGGTACCCATACAAACTTGGGTCCTTGGAAGTTAGTTTTTGAGGATTCTTTGATCCACTTGCTTTTGTTTTCAAAATATATTTTCTTTTTGGTTAAGCAATTAAAAGAAATATGCCCAATTTTGTTGCAAAAAGTACAAGTGGTATTTGTGCTTTAACAAACATATTTTAAGAGATTTTTTGTTTTAAAGAGGGTTTAAGTCCTATTCTCCCTTTATCAAAAACACATTTTTGATATCCAAGCATCAAGTCAAAATTTTCCTTTCCTTCGGTGAATTTATACACTATTTTTGTCAAATCTTCAACCTTTTCTTTTAGAGAAATATTTTCTTTAGCTAAAAACTTATAATCAAGATGTTCTTTTGATTTCTCCAAGGATTTTTTTAATTCATCCTTTAATAGAAAGTTTCTCTTTTTGAGAATGGAATGACTTAAGGTAAGTTTTTCAAAATTTTCAAGTAATTCATCATAAGAATTAAACAATTCATTGTAAGAGGATTCTTTTGTACTTACCTCATCTTCGATGGCCATGAAGCACATGTTGGCAACTTCGTTTTGATCGTCACTTTCATTTTGCTTTTCATCATCACTATCATCCCAAGTAGCTTGAAATGCCTTTTTCTTGAAGCTCTTTTTTTTGTTTGGGCACTCTGTTCTTTTGTGACCGGGTTTGTCACATTCATAGCAAATGATTTTCTTGTTTTTCCCTTCTCCTTTGTCATCTCTTCTTTGAAATTTTTTGTTATTTCGGAAGCCTCTACATTCGTTGACAAGAAGAACTAGATCATCAAGCTCTTCATCGCTCATGTTGCTTGTTGATGGTTCTTCATCCATTGTCGATTTTAGAGCAATTTGTCTCTTGGGAGCTTCTTTTGATTCCTCTTTACTTTTCTTTGTCTTTTCTTTGATTTCGGCATTGTTGAGCTCATAGCTCATCAATGTCCCATATAGTTCTTCTAAAGGATATGAGTTGACATCCTTTGTATTTTCAATGAGCATCCGTATGGGGGTCCATTCCTCCGAAAGAGACCTAAGCATTTTGCTCACAAGTTCACCGTCAGTATATTTTCGATCAAAACCTTTTAGACCATTCACAATATCGGTAAAGCGGGTAATCATATCAACAATGGGCTCATCTCGTTTCATAAAGAAGTTTTCAAAATCTTTAACCAACATATTTATTTTTGTTTCTTTAACCTTGTTGGTTCCAACATGAGTTACTTCAAGAGCACGCTAAATTTTATGAGCCGAATCACATGTACTAATTCTATTGAATTCATTTTTATCTAGAGCACAATAAAGCAAGTTCTTGGCTTTAGTATTTAATGATAATCTTCTCCTATCTTCTTCATCATAGTCTTCTCTTGATTTAAGAATACTTTGATCGGGTTTGCCATCAATTTTAATAGTTTTTGTGGGCACAAATGGACTAAATTCAATGATTTCCCAAACATTATAGTCAATAGATTGAACATAAATCATCATTCTAGCCTTCCAATAATTATAGTTTGTGCCATCAAATAAAGGGGTCGGTTTGTAGAGTATCCCTCAAGATTTTGAAAATCGATGTTAGCCATAACTTAAGATTGTGAAATTTTAAAAGAGTGGGTACCGAGCTCTGATACCAATTGAAAGTCCAAGATTGGCTAACCAAGAGGGGGTGAATTGTTTTTTAAAACTTTTTCGATGACAATACAAGATTTAAAACAAAAGTTCACACAAATGATAATAAAACAATTCAAATGCAAATAGACACGTAGGTAATAAGATTGCACAAAGTAATAGCGTTAAGTAAAGAGTTAGAGAGTGCAAACGATATAGTATGGAGATTCGATCGAACGCAATGATCTATGTCCCCCGTTACCAAGCTCTCCGTCACAAGCAATGCCTTTTTCACTATGTTGATTGACTTGTGGTGCAATCCAACCTTTTACAAAACTTTCGGTGACTTCCAACCAAGGAATACCGATCCTTTTACAATGTTGAGCTTTCTGGGGACTTCAACACGACCCACAATTCAAAATGAATATACAAGTAATAACTTCTCTTCTTGATGAATGATAGAATCAAGATTGATAGTAAGAAGAAAAGAGGCAAACACTTCAATAGATGGCAATGCGTTTAGATCAAGGTGTTGAATGAGAAACTTTTGATGAACAAATGATTTTTCACAAATTAATCACTCAAAAGTTTTTCAAAGATGTAATGCTTTTTAGTGGGTGTTTGACACCCATTTTTGAAGAAAAAATAGTTTTTGAATAGTGATTGATGGAAGAATGTGTGGTTAAAAAGTAAGGATAATTTTTGGGTTTATATGTAATATTATTTTATTGATAGAATATGTGGTTGAAATGAAGAAAGAGAAAAAAGAATGAGAATGAAAAAAAAAATGGGTGTCAAACATAGGGCTAATCTCTTTAAAGATAGAGAATAAGGTAGTTGAAATCAATAAAAGCCTCACTATAATGCTTAAGAATTGTTGTTTCAAGTGAGGGAATAGTGAGGTATTTATAGCTCTCAAACGGTCAAAAAATCTGTTTTACCGGACGCATTTTACCGGACGATCAAATAGTCATTATTTTTGTCATAAAATTGGACTGTTGGAAAAGTGACCGTTTTGGCAAAAAAAAAGAACATATCGGACGTCTGGTATGCGTACCGGACGTCCGGTACAACCTCTTTGGCCCGGAACATCCTCGTTTTTAGAATTCTTTAAATGTGAGTGCTAGAAGGACGTTTAAAATGTTTTTCAAAGTATTTGTTGTATTTTAAAATACTTGTTTCGAATTTTTACCTTTTAAAACATACTTTTCGAATAAAAACATTTTTATCGTGAATTTGTAACGAATCAAAATTTTGAACTTTGTCACGATGCATTGCCAAGTATTGAAATATATCACCTTTACGTATAATCATGGAAATATCTAATTACTTAGTTTGAATCTCTTGATGCGTAAAGCTCGATTGGTATTTCAACTTGTATCTCGATATTCGTGTAGACGATTCTTGCGGGCTTTGCAACATCCTTCTTCAAGACCTCGATTGTTTGAAGCTTGTTTTCATTTGGGCTTGTGTGCAAATTTACTTGATCTCGAACTTTGTGCTATCGAATACATTCAAGTACAATAATTTCTATGGCCACTTAAAATCAATTTATTAGTAATAAACATGATTTGTTTGTGATAATCAAAACGAGACGTCAACCATAGGTCAACACTACCTCCATGTCGATAACACATATTGGGATACTCCTGAAACCTCTGAGTGAGCAAGCGTGAGAAGTAATCTGCAGTTATGATGAACAAGGATGGTAAGATAGGATCTCCCTGTTTGAGCCCTCATGAGGATGGAAAAAAAAACATATGGGCAGCCATTTAGGAGTACAGAAAAATGGCACTCCGGGATGCATCACCTAATCTTATCGATCCAAATCCGATCAAAATCAAATGCCTCTAATATAGAATAAATGAAGCTCTAATCCATAACAACACATGAACGATAAAATACCAAGAATCTTGAATAAAAGACATAAAGGTTTTCTAGTAAATTACATCGTTCGCCCTAATTTAAAGTTTAGCTACTCATAATAAATAAAGAAGAAAAACAAAGAGTTGATATTGAGTACATCACCGGATTCAAAATATAGATGTAGAAAAAGAAATAAAGCTTGCACTAAGATCTTCTTCTTCTTTCAATCATTGTTTCAAAGTTTGAATTTATTGATGTTTTCCTCCTTTTGAATTGTGCACTTAATCTCTAGTTATATCTTTATTTTCTCAATGTGTGGAACCCCTTAAATTTTTTTTCATTTTTTCTATTTATACTCCCCTACACGATTTTTCAAAAATTAGAATTTTCTTGGGCTATTCGCGACCCAAACAGCATAAACCTAAAATTTTCGGTGCAGTACCTAAGCACCACGATTACCTTTGAAGTAGCACCGTGGTTGCAGAACATGGGCACCGCGTTGCTGAAAATAAGTAGCCCTGCAGCGCCTGGGCGCTGAGTCTCTGTTCCAAACTCTACATTTGCTTCAATATTTTTGTCATAACTTTTTTTTCCGATATCCGATTAAGATGATTCAAAATGCATTGGAAATACAACGCAAAGGACTACATCTTTGCTAGAAATAGCTATTTTTCAATTCGAATGTTTACTGGGCCAAACATGTATTTCAATCTCCAACTAAAAACATGGACATCCTTGTACGGTTGAAAATTGATTTATGCAAATATTTTAGCCATATTTTCACTCCTTTTGACTTTTAGTTGTATCCATTTGACCCCTAACATTCTCGAATCTTCATTATGAGTTTCAACACAACTTTTAAGTATTTGCACTCTAGCTCCAAACTCTGGATCTTGCCTTTTTTCACCAATTTGATTTCAATTTCACTTCCATTCATTGAGTTTCACCTAATAGCACATTTTAATAATAAATTAAGCTATAATTACATTAAAAGAATTACGAAATGTCAATATTTTAGAGCCCGAATAAGTGTATAAAATATACTTATCAGAATTCCATGAAGTGGCGAGTTATTAGAGGAGATGTTTTTTTCCCCGAATAGGGTTTTCATGTCAAGGCCTGCCTTTAGGGTGGAGAAGGCTACTCTGTCGGTGACGTTATCACAATATATTATTTGATTGATGAAATGGGCCAAGTAGGTCTAAAGTGTTTCACTGGCTACTTGCCTCATGTTTGGGAATCGTTGAATGGGGACTTCTCCATCCCTTTTGGATATGTACTGATTCAAGAATACCCTTTTTCAGGTTAGACTAACTCCTGATACTCCTTGGATGAATTATGTTATACTACTTCTTGGCCATTCCACCAAGAGTTACGTTGAAGACTATGCACTTTAAAACTGGTGTAGCATCTCACAAACTCATATGAGTTTTGTAGATGTTGAAGTGTTCTTCTAGGTCACCTTTTCTTTTAGATATAAGAACCTTTGGAAGCATGAAGTGGCTAGGCATAGGGACACATCAGAGTTCGTGGGAGAAATGAATGTTAAGGCTACATGGTCCATCAGAGTCCTCGTCAGCTTAATATAGAGGTGGTTAAGCGGTCTTTGCTTGCTCTCATGTGGCCTTTGCTGACCTTCTCTCTCGCTTATTTCTTGGTGGGGGTCATTTTGAGGTCTTTGCATTTGCTCATGAGGTCTTGCCATGGGAGGTGGCTTCTGGGTCTATTTCTAGGCATATCAGGGCCAATCCTATCACTATTAGTCTTCTTCAAAGAGTGAGTCATTTGCAGGTCAACCAAATGCATAATTTGATGACACATCAACTTTCACTTTCCTTTCTATAAGGATGCACATCTTATGTATATGTTAGAGTGAGCTCTCTGGCTTTGCACTTTCTTTTCGTCTTGTTGGTAGAAGATGCTAGGTTGAGGCACATTTTAAGAAATTTGATAACCTTATTGCCCATGCATTTGCATAAGAAGCTGTGCATGGCGGCCTCCACGGTGTACTCATCATGTTTGGAGACAATCCCGCCACATCTCTAGCAATATGTGCAACAACCCTTCTATCTCGTCAATGTTGGTGGTGAGATCGACGGTGAGTGACATTAGTCCAGATAACCTCTTGTTCATAGACCTTTCTTGCTTTTCTTGGATTATGTCATCGTCACTAGCAATCATTTTAGGTGGATGCCTCTTTTCATCATACAGGGGGTCTTTATGTAAACTTTTATCTCAAAATATTCGTTTTTCAAGAACAAAACATTTAGAAACTTCTTTTTTTCTTTGGAAATATCCACTTGTTCTTTATTCAAGAACAAAACATTTCTTCAAGGGAGAAATTGGAGCACCCTTTCTGGTAATCTTTTTCACGGGAATCCTCGTGGTAATAGTATAGTTTCCCATAGATGGCGCCAATCTGTTGACTCATTTTTTTGTAAAGGTGACGTGACCAATAGATCATGGATCCTCTGGCGTCCATGTAAGCTTTTTGTCCTGCACATTTGGACAAATCGTAAGTTGCACGTGAACTTCTCTAGTGGTAGGAAAGGCACTGTACACGTTACGATTGTCAAGTCAATCAATATATAAATGAATGGGTATGGGACGTGCTAGAAACGTGAACCCCTAAGTGTTAAAGGTCGGATCCGAGAGGGTATGAAGTGAATATAAGTTGAGAGTAAACTTAGATTTTATAGTCAAAGTTGCATTACCTTTAAATGATACAATGTGTAAGCTTTTATAATAAAATATGTGTGATATTGACCATTGGGTGGAAAGATATGTGGTCTCATCCTTATGGCAGATGTGTTATTTCCTAGATGTCAATCTATCCATCATAGGTTGGGCGACAATTAATGTTTTTGAAAAAGTAGCAACCCTAATGCCTAGATCTAACCTTTGATTCATAGATTGATTATTTGACCTTTTAGGCGCATGCTATAGAGATGTTACATCAACAGTCGCGAAAAGATCTTGTACGAAAGATCTCTTGAAAGAAGATGTGAAATGAGCGGTGCCTTTGGTAAGTGAGGTTGGTTGTAAACTCCTTTCCTGCATCATGTGTGGCACCTCACCTGGCCATAGAGGTCAGCTTCTACATGGAACATCAACTACCTTACATCTCGCATCACCTTGGTCAAGTAGGAGGATGATATAGAGTGTGGGCATTATTGGCTTGTTAGCGGCTGCACGTGGAGGTGATTTGGAGCCTTATCAGAAGAAGCGTAACCACACCCTTTCACCTCATAATTCTGATTCCAATTTTTATTACTATTATCAGAGAACAAACATAATGCTCCCTCCATCGTTTTTTTTAATTTTTAATTTTTGGAAAAATAGCTAAGAAATGGAGACCCATGGTTGGGTAGTTTTTGATCGTTTCATTTTTCTCAAGTGTATAGTATCACGAACAAGTAATATAATTATAAGTAAAGTATCGTTCCCACAAATATTATGCATTTAATCTAGGATCAATTAATTTCAACTTGAATTGAATAGCAAATTTTGTTAAAGAATTTATGCTAAATTAACTAATTATTCTAGTGAGCAAATTATGAAACTTTTATAAATTTAGATTGGATGGTTACTAAGACCTAGAATCCCCCTTATTAATACGTTTTAATGCAAATCAATAACATGATAATATGTGCACATTCTTGATGATAAATGCTCATAAATTAATTAAATGTATCTCTCGATGTCAATTAAATATATCTTCTCACGTGACCTTCATATATTTTTATGAAAGACGTGATCATGAAAGTATGTATTAAAAACATTAGAACATCTATAGATATCATTCAAGGTATAAAGATATATTCAAAGTATAAAGATATATCTCTATTTTCTATCGAACTTCATAATGATTGTTATAAAGACTTTCGATGATCAATAAAATTCACAATCAATCCAACTGGTGATCAAGTAATTGAATCCAATAACAATTATCAAATAATAAATACATATTGATTGTCAAATTATCGAATTTATATTAAAACATCATAATAAGAGTTCATCAATAGCTTAGTAATTAAAACTCTAGCCTAGCATTACAAAATCACAAGAGAACATGTTTAATTTGAAGAGTATGACTCGAATTTTTAATAAATTGATAAGATCAAATATATTTTTGAAACCTTAAATTTCTTTAATGATTTCTTGATAAATCTCCAACCGTGTCTTCTCATCTTTACCCAAAAATCAAGGTTCAATCTTCAATTTGATGAAATCTTGAAATTGCCTTTAATTTTTTCATAAGATAATTGAATTTGCCTCATTAATTGATGTAATTGATGAATAATGGTGTGTGTGAGGTATATCAGAAGTTCCTTATATTGACTAAGCATGTTATGTATTTATAGAGGTTAAATTAGGTCAAAAATCTTGCAAGGAAGTAGTTTCCATGTAGAATTTTGAAAGAAAAAAGGAAACATTCCACGTTTGCTAGACTGTCCAGGCAAAACTCGAGCTCTAGCCCAGGCATATTTTTCAGCAACTGTTTTTTATTCCTCAAACGTGCAATCGCCCAGCTTTATAAATGGGCAATCGCTGAGTTATACAATCTTCCAAACTCGCATTTTGGACCCTGAATTCGATTTTTTTTTTCTTCTAAGTCATTTTCTCCTACAATTTCAATCATTTAACTTCTAATTGCATCCAATTGAAAACGTAACATCTTCAATCTTCATTTTGTTGTCCGAATCAACTATTAAAATGTTTCAATTTAGTCCTCATACTTTGAATTTCACATTTTTTGCCAATTTCAATTCCTCTTCCATTCATCAAGTTTCACATAATAAACAAAATATACAATGAATTAGACCATAATTAATCAAAAGAACTTCAAAATATCCATAATTAAAAACTCGAATAAGTGTGTAAAATGTACTTATCAGTTTTCTATGTTGTCAGAGCTAGAGAAGGGTAGTTTCCTTCTTTGTTCCAATCGGTGGTGGTTTTCCGTTGGGAGGGTGTAGGCCTGTGGGGGTGGCTGGGCTGGGGTGTTTGGTAGAGAATCAGGTATGTTCTTTATGTTATTTTTGCCCCTATTCTTGTTAAAGGCTTGCTAAAGGTTGAAATAAAAAATTAATAACGGGATTATAAAAAAGAATAATCAAGATAATTCATTAAAAAATAAGTGAAAATAGAGAGAATGAAAAAAAAAAAAAACGGAAGTTAATTGGTGCCGAGAGACATGTAGCGTTCATAGAAATTAAAGAGAGAAACTTGTGTTATTTATGTCCTTTTATTTCAAAAATGGAAAAATTATTTAAAGCTATGGTGGAACTAAAAAAATTTGAGGTGGCCCTATTATTTTCCTGAAAGTAGAAGGAAAATGTCATAAAATATAGAATAAGAAGAACATGTGTGGCACAATTAGTTCAAACATCAAACTCATTTCGAAAAGCAATCCTTTTGAATGTTTAGTTATTGTAGCAGCCATCGAGCTTGAGAGAACTCTTAGCTAAATGATGACCGTCTAGTAGGTACTTTTGGATCTGGTTCATGAATTTACTTTCTATTTTGACTCGCCCTTAATCCTTTTGAACCTTGTGGCATATTTTTAGAGAAGATGTGGAGAGGGCATTAACCCGACCCCAAAAGGTACACAAAGACGAGAGGTAGAAAATATATGTAGAAGATAAACTTCATTTATGACTATACATTCTAGTTTAGGTACTACCTTCGTTACAAAAGAATCAAATGGATCTCATACCAAATTTTGCCAACAAACGTTTGTAAACGGGAGTGTATAATGTGCATGAAAACTTGCTTATTTAGCATTTGAATCTCGTGAATAATAACCTGCAAATCCCACAATGTGATCATGAAATCATTATCATACAGTAATGGAATAACGCTAACTGGATGGTCGCGAAGAAGCTCTCTCTCAGCTGTCTCACTAGAGTTTCTTCTGCCACAATAGTATTTGGTTTGAAAGTATTAAATGTAGACATCTGAGGCTTTGCCAATAAGGCCAAGAAAAGTAGAAAGTCATCCTTCATCAAAAATCAAAGTTCCTGCAATAAAATTCTCAATCAATACACGATCTTAGGACCTTCCCATATCCAATTTAACGTCTGTAGGCTAATGAGTAGGATGTAACATTATCGCATTAAAACTCCGACTGCCATCAACTATTTACCACTCATAGCATGGCATGCTGATAGTATCTCACAAAGGTAACAAGAAAACATTAAAACAAAGAAAAATGATAATGGATTGTGAACCTATAGAAAGGTTGAGCAGTTAAATTTGAACTGGTAAGATTTTGAAGTTACTCCAATATTGATAGAATAAATACACTCCATAGGCATGCTAAACCTTCTTCTGCCAGACAGCTAAAGGATCAATTTTGGTTCTCCTATCAACCACCTTTACATCAATCAAGCAAACAATGTGCCCACAATGTTTTTATACAGAGTTGCCTGTATTTGGACCTAACCACAAAAAAAGGAAGAAAGCAGGGGATGAATATAGCTAAACGTGGGTTGGTATGTGTCGATGCAGTAACCTTCATCTGCTAGACAGCTAAAGGATCAATTTTGGTTTCTGCTATCAGCACCTTTACATTAATCAAGCAAACAATGTGCCCTCAATGTTTTTTAGTCAGAGTTGCCTATATTTGTACCTAACCTCAAACATTTGACTTCCTCTTCATTGGAGATATTATTGATAAGTTCGTGTAGGATCGTTGCGAGTTCTTCCCAATTGCTCCATTCATGAACTTTTGCTTTGACAAGTGCAGGATTGTTCAAAATACAGTCAAACAGAGGGAAGTTCATTCTTGGCATCACAAAATCTCCTGCATCAAGTTTCAAAGTTGGACAGAAATCGTTTCTCCCATCTCCGACATAAATTAATCTTTTCCTTTGACTTTCAGAAATTGAGGATTGGATCTGATCTATCACACTCCCCTATATTGGAAAACAAGGTAAGATAAAATCAAGACTCGAAATTAAAATTGAAGGCTTACCAGATGCATGATGTAACACGAGCAAATTAATGTGTTTAGCCACTACACTCAACAATTATTAAGGGATGGCATAATATGAAAAATCTGGCCCCTTCGAGTTTTTTCTAAAGTAACTCAGAGCAAATTTTAGGGTGATGGTTGACAGTGTGCAGCTAATATAACTGCAAAACTTCTTCTTCACATAAAAAATTTCTTACTCAATCCAAAGCACTTTAGCCAATCTGAAGACTAAAAAGCAGCAAATTTAAGACAGATAGGTACACGGTATTCTTAGCAAACACAAAAATGTCAATTGTTACAGCTTACTAATTATGGATTGAAATACGAAACAAAGACAAAATAATGAAAAATCACTTTATAGTCTTCTCCTCGTTGATATTGTACACAACCCAAAAGTCATAAAATGATTTTCCAATTAAATAATGATTTGAAATTTTCATAATTGAAATTGATAAAGATAGATTGCATGGGTTAAAGGCTTAAAGCATAGTATTTAGTTGACTAAAGATAGAAAATTGGTTAATGCATATATGGAGAAGTTAACATTTAACAATTAACACACACGGGGAAAAACATCAAGTACAACAAACCAGCTCCATCAATCAGGGGGTACTGATATAATTTCAAGTTTCAACAAGTTCTGCTAATAGATATAGTGTAATGATATCCTTATCAATCATCAAAAAGACTACTACCAGTTGACTGAGATCAACACACCAAGATAGAGTTGGATATTTCTGGTGTCTACTATAAAAAAATAAATAAAAAATAAGAATACCTTGCACAAGTTAGGAGGGCAGAGATCGCAGCTATGAGGAGAAGCCATGTCATGACAGGGAAAGATCCTAAGCCTGCCCCTATCGTCTACAGCGGTTGGGTTTGTGATGATTTCCGAGAAACAATTATATATTCCATAATGTTCCAAAATAGTTCTGATATAAAACGCATTGGAGTCACTAACCACCTTCAGGTCACATCTGAAACAACCACATTATATTTCATAGCATTTTTCTAAAAACAACAAAAACTCTAAATACAGTAAGAGGACAATAAGGCCATTATACCCAAGAGCATGAGCTATTTTAGTTACTTCAATCATCCGTGTATGCAGCGGAACCTGCTGCAAACACACTGCAATATCATTAACTGTTTTCCCTTGTAAATGTAGCTCCTCCAGCATACGATCCTACAAAACAAGTGAATTAATATACAGTGTAATTATACATTATCAAACTGCAGATGAGGGATTCAAAACTAACATTAGAATTTCCAAGGAGTATGAGTCTAAAATCTCATTTTTAATCAATTATTTCTACATTTAATAGAACTTAGGTAAAAAAATTGCAATCTAACCAAAACAAGACAACAACAACTTTGGGTGCTTAGATTTCATCTATATGGGTAGTTACAGAAAAGTATTAAGAAATAAGAAGGATAATATTTTTGTGGCAGAATCAATATTAAGAACGTAATATCAAAATAGTTAATTATCAATATGTGTTCCACTCATAAACAAAAAAGTTTAAGTCCCATATTTACATATATAATTAATGAAAGCAGAGCAGTTATGCAACGCAGACCATGAGAGAGTTCCAGGGTAATGTAGATCGGAGCTGATAGAACAGATTGGTGAGACCCATATTTGTCAAGACCCATCTATCGCTATCATCTTCAATAAGCGTCCGATCAAAGTCGAATATTATCAAGATTTTTCCGGCCATCTTCCGTGGTGGCCACCGCTGGAGTTGACACAAATGATTCCTTCAAGTATTCTGTTAGGGTTATTGACCGTGTACTTTTGATGAGCAATTAGGGAGCACAATTCCAACCGTTAAAATCGAAAATCGCAGTTAAACGAATCGAATGGGGCGAAAAAAATCGAAACGACGGTGCAATGGGACGGTTATGATTTTGATTTTAATGAATTGCTTCATTTAGGGGTGGGGTGGGTATGGTATTCAGCCGTGCCCCCGCCCCACCCACCCACCCACCCACCCCAAACTAATTATCCGTTAAAAAAATTAATTGGACAATTGTGCTTTCAATTATTCTTTCTTAATATTAATTGGACAATTTTGACAATTGATCTTCCCAAAATTCTGGCTCAATTAAATTTAGGTAAACTTTAACCCAATAACTCAGCCCACTGTCCAGATAGCCCAATTTCAATATACACTACATGTTAAATTAAAACTCAGGTTCATAGTCTCCAAACTATACTTCTCCACTCAAAAATTATATTTTCTGTTCATCAAATCAATGATTAGTTTATTAGAATTCTGCTTGTTTTAATCTGCAGCTGGCTATTTGTTTAATCTTAAAAAGACAGTGGAAGCGCTTTATAAAGTTGTGATTTTTTGGTGATGACATGTTGTTCAATTTAATTTTAGTAAATATGTGCATTGAAGAAGAAACCATTCTTGCATTTCCTTAATATATTGATCCAAATCATAAATTAGCATAAATTGTTGAATTGTAGTGCAGGAATAAGGTATATCTTAACCCTTTCTTATTTGCTTAATTGCTCATATGATACAAGCAAAGAAGAAAGACTTGAATGCTTTTTCAAGGTTTAGGTTAACCAATTTCGATTTTGAAGACGTGCATAATTGTTATTTTTCATATGTTAAGTAGATAAATTTCCGAGTACTAATAACTGCAGATCCATCTTCATGGTCGAATCAGCGAGTGCCGGCCCTCCGTTCGTTTGACTTAATTATTGTTGATAGTTACAAAATTACAAATAACTTTTTCCTCGTATTAGGCAAAGAGAACTTTAAGTAAGTCAGCGTTTAGTAAAAGTAATAGATTTATGAGTCCACATAGAAAAGGCTTTACCCAAAAAATTTAGAAGCTTTAGCGTGTGCTTTGGATTGACTTTGGACTGATATTCATAGTAAAGAGTTGTGGGGAAGAATGAAGATTGACCTATGCTAGTAAGAGTTTTGACCTATGTTGATAATAATGTTTGTTAAATTCGAATTTTGCATTTGGAAGTTGGAATATTTTTTGCATTTTCATTTGGGATATTATTTGCTAAATTGGCTTAGTATTGAGTTTTTGTTTTTATTGACTTTTCTTTATAATATAGTTTTTTTTTCTTTTTCAATCTGACAATTGGAGTTTGGACTTATAAAAAATAATTTATTTTCGTGGTTATTAATCGAACTGAACAAAGATACAAATCGAGCCGACTTTCGTGGTTATGGTGCGGTTATGGTATGACCAAAATTTGGTGGTGTGGTTATGGGTTTGGCCGAACCGAACCGTTGTCATCCCTATGAGCCATGTAAGTCCGGCATCAGCTGTGCTATATTTTCACATTGTCTATTGGAGATTAAAAGATAAAAATATTTTTAAATAAGTTATACAATTACAAAATATTATTTTGTTTAAAAGACTATTTTACTATTTTAGTTAACAATTGAAAATCAAACAATTTTCACTTAAAATTTTAAAATCACTTAACTTTTCTTATCTGTCTATTCCAACAAAGATAAAAACTCTCTCAACTTTCATATGCTTCAACCTCAAAATCTTTGAAATTTATCAAATCCTGAAGAAGGAAATGTTTAATCACTCCAAATCAGTAAGTATATTTACATATGTTTTATTTCGTTTTCATTAAATTTTCTAAATTTTAATCGATAAAAACAGTCGGAATTTTTTTTACGTTTAACGGTCAGATGTTAACAGACGACTGTTTTCAGGTTGTTCAGCCTTTTTTTAAATTTCTGTTGCCTCGATCTATCCAAATGACTATATATTTTATTTAAAAAAATGTTTCTTCTTGCTGATATGGTTGTAATGCTAATTTATTTCTTTGGTGACTTTGAATTAGACGAGAAAGATCAATGGGTATGGAAATTGACAAGTGATAAACGTGGTGGTATTCTAATTTCCATAACGGAGAGTACAACATATGCGAGAATGTACCATGATTTACAAAACAAATTGAATGTCGATCCCTCTTAGTACGATATGGAACTGAGATTTCAATTCAAAAATGATTCATATATTCTGATTCCACATATAAAGGTTACTTGTGATGAAGAAGTGAATTATCTATTTAAATTGAACAAAATGTACATGACTTCTCTTTGGGTGATTTTAGTGAGGAAGGATGTCGTTGAAGGTAGACACGAAGATTCGGGTAGAGGGGATCACAATGCCTATGATTTTTAGGACACAGTGGAGATAGCTCGTGAGGATGGTGTGGTTATTCCCGAGCGAGTTGCTCTTCATCGTGATCTCACTATTACACACAAAATTTTTTCGGTAGTTCACGATAACGAGAACGATAATGAATTTACAAATGAGAATTTGGTTGCTTTATCCCTTCGAAAACATGAGTGGGGTGGAAGCGTAGTGGCTAGAATGAAGATTTGTATGTCGAGTAACTGTTCGAAACAAAGAAAGATTTACAGGAAGTTGCACATCGAATTGCACTAAAATACAACTTTGAGTTCAAAGAAAGTTCATTGTTGACGGTTGTCTGTGTCGACGACAGTTGTCGTTGGCGTTTGCGAGCGACAAAAATGGACAAAAATGAGTTCTTTATAGATTGCGAGTATAATCGGGAACATAATTGCGAAGTGGCAATTCATTGAAATGATCACAGGCAAGCTCGAGTATGGTTTATTGGTCGATAGATAATGCATAAGCACCAGGACCCTCGGACGATCTACAGACTTTTGGACATCATTAACGACGTCCATCAAGAGTATGGAGTGGTCATAAGCTACTAGAAGACTTGAAAGGCCAAAAAATATGCGTTGGAGGATTTAATGAGCTCGGCCGATGAGAGCTATGCTAAATTGGTCAGGTATTGTTATATCCAGTCGATTGCAATTCGTAATATATATTAGACTGCCTATAAGTTGTCAATACTTTAATTGTGACACACATTCTCCCGTATTTTTAACTAAGTGTAAACTTGAGTTAATAGGAGTTTTCGTAGAACTTTCCTCAAGTATATTATACTTCTTCAGTACACTCTCAATATAATGAGATTGAGAAAATAAGATTTCTTTTGATGTTCTAGAGATCTTAATCCCTAGTATCACATTAGCAACACCCATATCTTTCATATCAAAATGCTTTGTTAGCATTCTCTTGGTGTTTAGCATTAGTTCATGACTATTAACATGTCGTCTACATATAGACACACAATTACATAGACATTTGGTGTGTGTTTTAGATACACACACTATCACATTCATTTATCTTAAATCCATTTGACAATATCGTTTTGTCAAACTTTTGATACCATTGTTTGGGAACTTGTTTCAATCCATACAAGTACTTAAGAAGTTTACAAACCTTGTGTTTGTGATTAGGAGAGACGAATCATTCGGGTTGTTCCATGTATATCCTTTTTTCTAATTCACCATTCAAGAATGGAGTTTTCACACCCATTTGATGAATTTCAAGGTTGTGTACTGCTGCAATCACAATTAGTAACCTTATCGACGTGATTCTAGTCACGGGTGAGTATGTATCAAAGAAGTCAAGTCCTTCTTTTTGTCTATATCATTTGGTAACAACTAGCCTTGTACTTGTCAATGGATCCATCCAGTTTAAGTTTCTTCTTAAAAATCCATTTACACCTTAAAGGTTTATTTCTGGGAGGTAAATCAACCAATTTCCAAGTATGATTTTGCATTATTGAATCTATCTTACTATTGATAGCTTCTTTCCAATGCAGTGCTTTCGGTGAGACATGGCTTCATCGAAAGTCTTTGAATCATTTTCTACCATATAAGTTAGAAAATTTGGGCCAAATGAAGTAGATATTCTTGCCCTTTTACTATGCTTTAGTTCTTCCTAATATGAAGTACCATTTGTAGTATCATAAGTTCTTTTGTTTGAACTTGTAGTTTTATTTTCTTTACAAGGAAATACATTCTCAAAGAAAGTTGCATTCCTCGATTCAATTATGGTACCCTCATGTACATCTTGAATTTCAAACTTGTTTACAAGAAAATGATATGCACTACTATTATTGGCGTATCCAATAAATATGCAATCAATCGTCTTGGGTCCAATTTTCACTTGCTTAGGCTTACGTACTTCAACCTTAACCAAACACCCCTATACTTTCAAGTGTTGGTGGTGTGCTGTCGTAAGTACCCAAAAATAGACCTTAAACCTTTAAAACTAATGTAGTAATGGTCGATCCCACGAAGAGTGTGCAATTCAACAATTTATGCTTTAATGAAATCAACCTTATAACAAATAATAATGTAAATTAACGAGTTGTATTAAATCAATAAAACGAGTCTTGATCAAAGTCAACTTCCACCATTGAAGATTTATAATCACTTATCAATCCACAAAGCATAATCAATTCACATTCACAATATTTATCTTTGGAATAAATTCATATTTCTCCTTAATTTTAGTTAGTCAGACACTAGCGTTCTAATTAACCCTAATTATCAAATAATCTCAGACCAGTGCTAAAGATTCAAGTTAATAACAGCTTTAAACAATACAGAAATCGACGAAGTAGACAATTCAAACACTAGTGGTTGCATTCAATCTATTTAAACATTCTTCTTAACATTCAATAACCTCTATTGCAGAAAATTATCAAATCCTAGTGCTTCACAAGTTAAATGATTCTAACAATTATGGATTTGAGATTTAACTTAGCTATAGATTGCAATATGTGAAAAACTAATAGATTTCTTAGTAATCAAACATGGCAATCATAAAATTATGCATAGAAGAATATTTAATACTGAAAATATAAATTAAACAATGAAAATAGATGAATCTCACAGTTATAATATTTTTCAAGGCTTCAGTATACTTCAATTAAGCATCAAGAGTTAGTTACATATGATAAATCTAAGAAAAATTGAGAAAAAAATAGGTTGGAGGCGTTCTGATTTGTTCGGCTTGTATTTAGGGTTGAAAAGTCGAGAAATAAGTTGTTTCCATAAAAGTTTTACATAAATTAGGAAACTAAAAATCGTGCCTCGGAAATACTCTATGCGTTCACATAGTTATAAGTGTTGTGGTCTCATAGAAGGCTTGAATTGGCCACTGAAAGTCGCTGAAGGGTTCTTTGCGACCGTATGAAAATAACCCTATGCGATCACATATGTTTAGAGTTTTTCCACTGGACAGTTTTCAATATTTTCATCATAACTTTCTCTTTGGATGTTGAATCGAGGTAATTCAAGATGGTTTTGAAAGATAACTCAAAGGGCTATAACTTTTCTTCAGATACCATCTTCAAATTCGATCGTTTCCATGTCCAAAATTGGTCTCAATATAAGGCTGAAAACTTATGCAAAACATTTCAACTTGAAAGTTGATATGTGATAATGTCTTGACTATATTTCATCCATTTGACTTCTTTCTTCATCCAATTGGCATCTAACACTCTCAAATCTTCATCTCAAGGTTAGAAACAAGTTTGTAGTATTTACTCTTTAGTTCATGAACTTTCACTTTCTTCCATTTTCGTCATTTTCCCTTTATTTCTTCCAAATTACGTTATATCCATCGAATTGCCACATACACCAAAATATGAGAATACTAAGTACATTAAGACATAAAATAGTCATATGAGTGCATCAACTAAAGATGTAAAATGTGTATTTTACATTCCTATCAAATTCTCACACACTTAGCTTTTGCTCATCCTCGGGCAAAACTCAAATTTGATTTCCCAAAAACACCAGGTCATAATGCCAAGAACATAGAACCATCAAACTTTTTCAAAACACATAAAATATCACGAATAAACATTCCACACAACTCATAATCAATTAGCAAGTATTTTCATATGAAGATGGAGTAAACTAAACATGTAGATCCTCACATATATAAGGGCTCAACTCTCATGTGTTTAAAATTGTAGGTGTTTCACTCAAATTCATTCTAATGGAGATGTTCTACCATATGCTTGCATATCTTCTTATTCGCCACCACTTAGATCACATGCTTTACAATAATTATAAGAACTTTTCAAATGTTGTAATGTGGCTTATGGTCAAGGTGGGAGATATTTGTGTATGTAACTCAAAAGCCATCGAAACTAGTAGAGTAAAGATAAATAGACTTTGCTCAAACATATACATAAGACATGTAATCCAACCACTCCACATGATAGCTTCATCATTTTTGCATTTATCCAACACAAATCGAACTTTTTCTTGAGATGTAGGAAGAGTTATGAATATATATCTTTTTCATATTAAAATCACTCTCCATCATCACTTATTTTCTTTTTTTTTTTTTTTTTTTTTCAATCATTCATTTTTTTTATTTCTTCTTCTTGTGTTTTTTTTGCACAATGTAAACTCCAAATTATACACCAATACTGGAACTCGTTGAGTTGACATAGAAAATTTGTTCCAATTTACCAATAATAGCATTACCATACATCTTGACACCCCCACACTTATTTTCTTGCATACCCACACTTCTCATGACATTTAACAATACTTCAATAGTTCTAAGGCTTGGGTAAAGACGTTATTTTTCTAGTTTAAAGCTTGTAATGTGAGTTTATACAAAGAAAATGCAGGCTCAAAGGGGCTCAACAATGAAAAATTCAATTACAGGGTCGGCTATTTGGCAAATAAAGCTCATTTATGTAACAAAGATGGCCTTAATCATATTCGTGCATACATGCATCAATGTGATCTTGAAGAGAATCAAGGCAAGTTCTAGAGAAACAGAACCACGAAAGAATATCACACATGAAAAAGAATAATGAGACTGTTATGGATGTATCAGTCTATAGACTCAAAAATCTCACCGGCTTTTGTCTACAGAATTTAGTTACTACCATTCTCAAAGAAAATAACTCCACTAATCAATTCTAAGTTGGAGAATTATTCATTCAAGCATGCTATGTGTTCTTCAAAAGCCTAATTAATTCTAGCAAATAGATATACAACCAAAAACAATCATTTAGCTCTCAACTCATTTTCCTAAAAAATCATGTAAAAAGTATTGAAATTAAACTCACTCAAAATTGAAACGCAGTAAGTCTAAATCCCCTCCCCCCACACTTAAAACTTATATTGTCCCCAATGTAAGGTCCAATGCAAATAAAATAACAAATTAACCAAAATTAAAAAATGGAATGCAAAAAATAAAAACTAAAATAAAAAGATAAAGGAACGAACTCCCATTGGTTGCCTCCCAAGCAGGGCCTCTGTTTATTGTCTTAGGCTCGACTTATTGCTTTTTCCTTCAACAGGTGTAGAATGGGTCTTTGAGATCCAATCGTGTCATGATATGAATGTAAAATGCATATTTTTCCCTCCTTATTTTATGCCCTCGTATGTTTATTTTGTGCCAAAATATACTCTTTACGCTCATATTTTGATTTAGGTGGCAATTATGTGGATATGGTGTAATTTGGAAGAAATATGTGAAAAAAGACCAAACTGAAAGGAAATGAAAGTTCATGGACTAAAGAGAAAATACTAAAAACTTGTTTCTAACCTTGGGACGAAGATTCAAGAGTGTTAGAGGTCAATTAGATGAAGAAAGGAGTTAAATGGATGAAGTATAGCCAAGAAATTATCACATATTAACTTTCAAGTTGAACAGTTTTACATCGATTTTCAGCCTCATATTGAGACCAGTTTTTAACATAGAAAATGATCGAATTTGAAGATGGTTTCTGAATCAAAGTTGTATCCCTTTGAGTAAGATTTCCAACTCAATTTAAATGAGCTCAATCGGATATCGAAAGAGAAAGTTATGACAAAAATACTGAGAGTTGTTCGGCTACCGAAAATCAGGTGAGGTGCGCGCCCTCGCCTGCAGGAGAGGCGCGCACCCCAGACCTAGAAAGCCTCGCCTGAGGCTTGGCAAAAGGCTAAGGCTCACGCCCTAGTTTCTACTAGGCACGTGCTTCAAGCCAAAACAAGAAATTTTTTCCTGTTTCTTTGTTTGATTGAAACACGTGTGGAAACCTAATTTTCCATGATATTTAAACCCTAGAATACAACCAGAATGGGGAAAACACCTCCCAACTTTATTCTTCTCTATTTTTCTCTTAGATTAATGAATTGTAACTAAACATTTACACTTGGTCGAAGGAGATTGAAGCTTCGGAACCACAATGGTTTTGCTTAATTTAATTCATGTTCTTGAGTATTGAATATTCTTTTGCACTTATTTCCATGATTATTATGTTTAATTTCTAGGAGGTCTACTAGTTTATTATTCATTGCAATCTACTGCTAAGTTAAATATCAAATTCGTAATTGTTTGATTCCTTTAACTTGTGCAGTACTAGGATTTGATGATTTTCTGCGATAGAGTTTATTAAATCTTAAGAAGAATGTTTAAATAGATTGAATGCAACCGCTGGTGTTTGTGTTATCTAGTTCATCGATTTCTCTATTGTGTAAAGTTGTTATTAAATTGAATCTTGAGTCCTAGTCTGAGGTTATTTAATAATTAGAGTTAATTAGAACGCTTGTTTCTAACTAACTAAAAATAAGGAGAGATATGAAAATAATTCCAACGGTGAATATTCAAAATATGAATTGAATTATCCTTACATCTATGATCAATTGTGGATTTTCGAATGTGGATATTGACTTGGACCAAAGTTAGTCTTTTGATTGTTTTCGAATTAATTTTCATTGTTCTAACTCCACTGGAAGGTGACATGATTTCCCAAATAGTAATCGATAAGGTGACATACCGATGGGTGTTTTGTATGCAGTTCTGTATGCCTATAAAGCCTCATCCAAGCGCAAGCTCCAATCTTTTTTATTCGGGCAGATCGTTTTCTCAATGATGGATTTGATTTCCCGATTTGACACATCCGCCTGACCATTAGTTTGTGGATGATATGCAGTTGACACCTTGTGGGTGATATGGTATTTCCTCAATAGAGCTTCCACAATTCGATTACAAAAATGAGTTCCACGATCGCTGATGAGAGCTCTCGGAATCCCAAACCTGGAGAATATATTAGACTCGATAAAATCTGCAACAACTTTAGAATCATCAATCTTGGTGGCTTTGGCTTCTACCCATTTTGAAACATAATCCACAGCAAACAAAATATAAGTAAACTGAAAGAGACATGAAATGGTCCCATGAAATCAATGGCCCAAACATCAAAGATTTCACAAACAAGTATGGTAGTTTGTGGCATTTCAGTCTTTTGAGATATATAACATATTTTTTTGACAATTTTCATATGACTTACAAAAGGAGTAGGCATCTCGAAACAAGGATAGCTAATAGAAACCACATTCAAGCACTTTTCTTACTGTTCGTTTTGCTCCAAAGTGTCACCCACAAGCATAAGAGTGACAGAAGGTGAGAATGGAAGTAATCTCATTTTCAGGAACACACCTTCTTATCACTTGATCTGTACAATGCTTCCACAAGTATGGATCATCCCATACATAATATTTCACATCACTCTTTAACTTATCTCTTCGAGCCCTAGACAAATCAGAAGGTAGAGTGTTAACAACCAAAAAGTTTACAATGTCTGCATACCATGGTAAAGTTGTGCTTGCAGAAAATAATTGCTCATCAGGAAAGGTTTCCTGCAATTGGAATTCAGCATCCACGTTAGTTAAACGGCTCAAATGATCTACAACACTGTTTTATGTTCCCTTTTTGTCTTTGATTTCCAGGTTGAATTCACTCAGGAGAAGTATCCATCATATTAGTCTTGGTTTCGTCTCTTTCTTTGTCATCAAGTAACGCAAAGCTATATGATCAGAGTAAATAACTACTTTACTACCCAGTAAATAACGACGAAATTTTTCTAAAGCAAAAACAATAGGCAATAGTTCTTTTTCAGTTGTGGTGTAGTTTCTCTGGGTATCATTTAGAGTTCTGGACGCATAATAGATGGCATGAGATGCTTTTTCAGTTCTTTGACCCAACACTTCTCCCACTACAAAGTTACTTGCATCACACATGATTTCAAATGGGAAGTTCCAGTCAGGGGGTTAAATGATTGGTGCAGAAGCCAACAGTTCTTTCAACTTATCAAATGCCATTTTGCGTGCCTTATCAAATTTAAAAGGCATGTCCTTTTGTAACAATTTGCAAAGGGGCAAAGCAATTTTAGAGAAGTCCATGATAAACATGCGATAAAAATCTGCATGTCCAAGAAAAGAGCAAACCTCCCTCCCGCACACTATCGGGGTAAGGTAGAGATTGAATAATATCAATTTTAGCTTTATCTACTTCAATGCCCTTAGATGAGTTAACATGCCCTAGAACTATACCTTGTTCTACCATAAAGTGACACTTTTCAGAATTCAAAACAATATTAGTTTCCATGCATCTTTTAAAGATTAACTCAAGGTTATGCAAATAGTTATCAAATGAATCCCCATAGACTGTGAAATCATCCATAAAAACCTCTATGATATGCTCAACATAATCTAAAAATATACTTACCATACATCATTGAAAAGTAGATGGAGCATTACAAAGACCAAAGGGCATGCGACGGTATGCAAATGTTCCAAATGGACATGTGAAGGTTGTCTTTTCTTGATCTTCTGGGGCAATTACAATCTGGAAATAACCTGAATAACCATCAAGAAAAATATAGTAAGAATGACCAACTAACCTTTCAAGCATTTGATCAATAAACGGTAAAGGAAAGTGATCTTTTCGAATTACAGTATTTAATTTCCTATAGTCTATACAAACCCTACACCCATTTTGAACACGGGTGGTAACCAACTCATCATTCTGATTCTTCACCAAAGTTATCCCCGTCTTCTTAGGAACTACTTGAATTGGACTGACCTAACAGCTATCATAAATAGGATAAATCATGCCAACTTCCAAAAACTTGAGGATCTCTTTTTTCACAACATACATCATGGGTGGGTTTAATCTCTGTTGAGGTTGACGAGAAGGCTTTTCTCCTTCTTCAAGCAAAATGTGATGCATGCAGATGGATGGACTAATTCCCTTGATGTCTGCGATTGTCTAACCAATGGATGTTCGATGCTCCTTGAGGACATACAACAATTTTTCTTCTTGCAATGTAGTCAGTTCGTTGGAAATTATTACTGGCAATGTTTTGTCATCTCCAAGGAATACATATTTAAGGTGATTAAGGAGAGACTTCAAATCCAGAACAGGGGCCTGCACAACAGAAGGTAGAAGCTTTTTATTATAAACAGGCAAATCAACATATAAATAATTACCTACTTGTTGTGACCTTGGATGAGTGTTCAACATATCAATAGTTTCTTGCAAACTAGGATTCAACGTTAATTCATCACTCTCTTTCTCTACACTCTCATGAATAGCGACCTCCAATTCGTCCTTCCCATCAAGTTCAAAAATATCACGTGCTAGATCATCAATCAGATCGATAGAATATACAACATTATCATCAAAAGGAAATTTCATGGCATCATAGATATTAAATGTAATTACCTCACCATCAAATTCCATGGTCAATGTACCACTATGAACATTAATTTTAGTTTTGGATGTTTTTAAGAATAGTCTTCCTAACAAGATATGGCTAGTTTGGTCATTATTTTTCATATCAAGCACATAAAAGTCAGTAGGAAAAACCAAACCATTAACTTGTACAAGGACATCCTCAATCACGCCCTTTGGGTAAGCATTTGATCTATCAGCTAATTGAATTACCACACCAGTTTCAGTTAAGGGACCAAGTTTCAAAGAAGTATAAATGGAATACGACATGACATTTATAGAAGCTCCTAAGTCTAACATGACTTTCTCAAATCCGGTGTTACCCATCATGTAAAGGATAGTAAACACACCTGGGTCTTTGCATTTTGTAGGAAGTTTCCTTTGAATGACTGCAGACACATTTTCTCCAACTTTCACATTTTCACACCCCTTCAGTTTCTGCTTTCTCTTAATGGTACACAGTACTTTTAAAAATTTAGCATAACGGGGTATTTTCTTAATAGCATCTAACAAGGGGATGTTTACCTCACATTTTCAAAAAAATTCATGAAGCTCCCTATTCGGATCATTTTTCCTAGATTCTATCAAAACCTGGGGGAATGGGGCTATTGGTTTATAATCAGATAGTGGAGGAAATTTACGTTTTGGTACATTATCTTCACTTGTGTTACTCTTTTCCGCAGTGATGTCCATGTCTTTCTCCTTGTCTTGTTCTGATGAAGTAGAAACTTCATTTACTGGGGTTTCCACTTCCTTGCCATTTCTCAATATAATTGCACTTGCAGTCTCCCTTGGATTTACCACTGTTTGAGAGGGTAGCTTTCCCGAACTTTGTGATTCCAGTTCACTGACCGCGCTAGCCATTTGACCCATTTGATTCTCCAAACATTGAATGCTAGCATTGGTCTCCTGTTGAAATTGTAAATTGTTAGTTGCAAGAGATTTAACAATATCTTCTAAAGACATTTCAGAGTTAGAAGATTGACTATGTTGTTGTCTAGGCGGGTATGGCTGCCTATATTGTTGAAAGTTTGGGCGATTTTGAGCAACATATTGATTTGATTGCGAATTTCCACATCTAAGATTGGGATGGTCCCTCCATCCTGAGTTTTATGTCTTCGAAAAAAGATCATAATTCCTCTGTGGTTGTCCAGGGAAACCACCCGCAACATTAACTTGTTCTGTGGGTTCTTTTTGAAGAGTTGGACATACATTAGTTGGATGTCCCATTACTGAACAAATTTCGTAAACTTTCGCTGTCTGCACATTACCTGTGGCCATTTGACGAACAAGAATAGTTAGAGTCGCTATTTGTTGTTCAATTGATGAAATATTTACCTCGTTAACTTGTCTAGAAGGGGGATCAAATCTAGCGCCAAATTGTTGAGAATTAGCTGCCATGTTTGCAATTAAATTCATCGCTCCTTCGGGAGTTTTATCAACCAAAGCTCCTCCACTTGCAGCGTCAATCATGCTCATTTCTGTGGGTTGAAGACCATCATAGAAGTATTGGATGAGAAGTTGCTCACTGATCTGATGATGGGGACAACTTACACACAATTTCTTGAACCGCTCACAATACTCATGTAGAGATTCCTTGTGATCTTGTTTGACACCACAGATTTCCTTCCTAATATTTGCTGCCCTTGAACCTGGAAAATATTTCTCTAGAAATAATCTCTTCATTCCATCCCATTTGGTAATGTTTCCCGATGGTAGATAGTAGAGCCAATCCTTAGTCGAATCCTTCAGAGAAAATGGAAAGACTCTCAGTTTAATCTGTTGTTCAGTAATTTCAGTGGGTTTCATACTCGTGCAGACCACATGAAACTCTTTCAGATGTTTATGAGGATCTTCACCTGCAAGACCATGAAAAGTAGGCAAAATGTGTATTAGTCCAGATTTAAGCTCAAATGTAGCAGTAGTATCTAAAATAGGAAAAGTTATGTATAAAGGTTGTTGATTCAATGTAGGGGCTGCAAACTCCTTCAAAGTCCTATTTCGGCCATGATTATTTCTCCTTCAAACTCAAAATCACTTGCAAATGGATTGCTGGGGTTGAGATTGATTTTTTAAAGATTTTGTTGGATGTTATTCCCGAACCTACTCAAATTTCTCTCAATTTTTGGATCCTACTACAAATCACTTTGACTAAAAGATAGAGTTGCGGGCATAAACAACAGAAAAAATTAAAAATAAATTAAAAAAACTAGATTAAGAAAGACAAATAAAATTCTATGCTAGAATTTATAAAAGCAATAAAATACCTAAGAACCTAAAAAAGTGTATTTTTTTTTCTTTTTCAAAAATAAAATAAACAATTATGAAATACAAAAATAAATTAACACCACTCCCAGGCAGTGGCGCCAAAATTTGGCGTGCTGTTGTAGGCGCCCAAAAATAGTTCTTAAACCTCTAAAACTAATGTAGTAATAGAAGTAAGAATCGATCTCACGAAGAGTGTGCAATTCAACAATTTATTATTTGTATAACAATTGAGGGGTTTTGTTTATAACAAAATCAATCTTATAACAAATAACAATGTAGATTAACGAGTTGTATTAAATCAATAAAGCGAGTCTTGATCAAAGTCAACTTCCACCATTGGAGATTTATAATCATTCATCAATCCACAAAGAATAATCAATTCACATTCATAATATTCATCGTTGGAATAAATTCATATTTCTCCTTAATTTTAATTAATCAGAAACCATTGTTCTAATTAACCCTAATTATCAAATAATCTCAGATCAGCGCTAAAGATTCAATTTAATAACAGTTTTAAATAATAGAGAAATTGATGAACTAAATAATACAAACATCAGCAGTTGCATTCAATCTATTTAAACATTTTTCTTAAAATTCAATAACCTCTATCGCAGAAAATTATCAAATCCTAGTGCTTCACAAGTTAAATGATTCAAACAATTACGGATTTGAAATTTAATTTAGCTATAGATTGCAATATGTAAAAAACTAATAGATCTATTAGCAATCATAAAATTATGCATAGAAGAATATTCAATACTGAAAATATAAATTAAGCAATGAAAATAGGTGGATCTCACAGTTATAATATTTTCCAAGGCTTCGGTATCCTTCAATCAAGCACTAAGAGTTAGTTACATATGATAAATCTAAGAAAAATAAAGAGAAAATAGATTGGAGGCGTTCTGGTGTGTTCAGGCGTGTATTTCGGGTTGAAAAGTCAAGAAAGAAGTTGTTTCCATAAGAGTTTGACATAAATTAGGAAATAGAAAATCATGCCCCAGAAATACTCTATGCGATCACACAGTTATAAGTGTTACGGTAGCATAGAAAGCTTGAATTGGCCACTGAAAGTCGCTGAAGGGTTCTTTGCGACCGCATGAAAATAACCCTATGCGATCACATATGTTTAGAGTTTTTCCACTGGACAGTCTTCAATATTTTCATCATAAATTTCTCTTCCGATATCTGATTGAGGTGATTCAGGATACTTTAGAAAGATGACGCAAAGGGCTACAACTTTGCTTCAATTACCATCTTCGAATTCGATCATTTTCCATATCCAAAACTGGTCTCAATATGAGGCTGAAACCTGATGCAAAACTTTTTCAGTTTAAAAGTTGATATGTGATAATGTCTTAGCTATATTTCATCTATTTGACTCCTTTCTTCATTCAATTGGCATCTAACACTCTCGAATCTTCACCTCAAGGTTAGAAACAAGTTTATAGTATTTACTCTTTAGTCCCTGAACTTTCATTTTCTTCCATTTTAGTCATTTCCCCTTTATTTCTTCCAAATTACGTCATATTCATCGAATTGCCACCTAAACCAAAATATGAGAATACTAAGTATATTTAGGCATAACATAGTCATATGAGTGCATTAACTAAAGATGTAAAATGTGTATTTTACATTCCTATCAGTTGGTAAGACGGAGGATGAAATTTCTATAATTCATATGAAGTCTCTTTCATGGTCTTGAGGGTTATCCGATTAAGAAGACTATTTGCCGTTAGAATATCTTCCCCCCACAAGTTCTTCGGTAAGCCCGAACTTGAAACATTGCATTCATCATCTCTTTAAGAGCTCGATTTTTGCGTTCAGCAATGTCATTCGATTGAGGAGAGTAAAGTGATGTTGTTGATGAATAATTCCATGTTCGGAACGGAATTATTCAAATGGTGATTCATATTCACCTCATCTATCACTACGTATATTCTTTATTCGTTTATCGAGTTGAGTTTCAACTTCAGCCTTATATAGTTTAAAAGCTTCCAACGTTTCATCTTTACTTCTCAAAAGAAAGACATAATAATACCTTGTACAATCACCAATGAAAGTCACAAAGTATTTTTTATCACCTTTAGTTTGAACATATTTCAAATCACATATATTGTTATGTATTAGCTCTAAAGGTATAGTGTTCCTTTGAATCGAGTGGAGCTGAATTTTAGCAAATTTTACTTCAACACACACTTCGTATTTATGATTATGATCAATCTTATGTACTGAAATTAAACTTTGATTTATAAGTTTGCGCAAAGATTTAAAATTCACATATCCTAATCGACTATGTCGTAAACAAGATAACTCAAGCAAGTAAACAAAACTGAACTTGTATTCATCAAGTTTTGTCTTGGTACAATAGTAAGAACATTCAACTTGAACATTCCATCATATATGTATCCCTTGCCTAATGACATCTCATTCTTAGATAGTATAAATTTATCGGATACAAACACTAGCTTAAAGTCATTTTTACTAAGAAGAGACCTGGGCACTAAATTTTTTCGTATGTCTAGCACATGTAGGATGTTGTTGAGGATGAGCTCTTTTTCGGATGTCATCTTCAAAGTGACTTTAACTTATCCTTTAACTTTGGAATTTGCAGAGTTCCCCATGTAAAGTTGTTCCCCATTTAGTTCTTGATAGTTGGAGAACATGGTCCTAGCTGAACATACATGACAGGTGGCACCGGTATCAGCCCATCATTCACTTGAGTTTCCAACCATGTTACACTCAGAAACAACCACAAATGGACTCATTTCTTGCATCCCTTCAGAAATGGTGTCTTTCCCAACCATATTGGCTTGAGCATTATTCTTTGGCTTCCAACATTCACTTGAACGATGTCCGGCCTTTCTATAGTTATAGCAATTTCCCTTAAACTTCTTGGCTTTCTTGGAGTTATCTCTACGCGGTGTATCACCGAAGATCTTTTGTTTCTTTTTTATAGCCTTCATATATGTTTTAACAAAATTAGATCCAAGCTGGACATTAGACCTTCTCTCGGTTTTTAAATTATCCTCCCCAATCCTAAAACGGATGATCAATTCTTTCAAGTTCATCTCCTTGCATTTTTTTAAAGTCTCTCCACATAGGAGAGAGATTTTCGATGATGGCAAAAACTTGGAAAGATTCAATCAATTCCATCTTCTCGACATGAATGTCATGTAATCCACCATCTTGTAATCTAAAAACTTGCCGACTATGAACTTCTTTGTTTCAACGTCCTCTATCTTATACTTCTTTTCCAACAAATTGCATAGATCATTGGCCGAGTCCTTCGAACTATATACTCCATAAAATGTAATGTTCAATCCACTAAGGATGTAGTTCTTGCATAGAAAGCTTGAGTGATTCTATGCATCCAACGCAATAATCGATTCACGATTATTGTCTTCTTTTTGTACCACTGGTGCAGTCTCTTTTAGAAACTTTGCCAAATTTAGAGTGGTAAGATGTAACAACATCTTCTGTTGCCATCTCTTAAAGTCCACACCTTCAAACTTTTCAGGTTTCTCCCCATGTGGGATCGCAATATTTTGTAGTGGTATAGCCATAGGCAGAACCACATTGTTCATACCATGTTGACTCGAAGTAGTCTCTACATTACTCATTTCTGTTATTTGAATAGAAGATTAACGCAGCAACAATAAAGGGAAAATAACCCTACACGAAGACTATATATATATAGTTGGGCACATTGGGCATATATTGGACTGTCATTCAAGCTTTTCCTTTTTCTAAAATACGGTATTATTAATTTAGATACTTAGTTAATAAAAAATTCTCTCTTAATCACATTGTTCATATAGTACACATTAGGCAATAATAATAACATATAAGCAGTTATTAAGGCAGTACTGACTGTAGCGTATAGGTAGATTATAGTATTTTATGTGATTTACTCAATTACAAAAATTAACATGTATGAATACCAGGATAACGTGGTAAACTCTTAAGGGAAATATCAATGGACCCCCATGCCACGAGAAATCAATCTATTAAATCGAACGATAAAAAATACAATAATTTCGGTTTTGTAATTTCGTAAAATTAACAAAAAAATCAAAAGAAATCTAAGAACAACACCTTGTTTGTTTTTCTTTTGACCGTTGTAGAAGTGGAATCAAACACTTCAATCTTCACTTTATCGCTATTTCACAATTGTACTCGATCGTAACGACCATTTGGATTTAGAATTACAATTATTAACTTATGACAAGCAATTTGATCTTTGAATTGGATTGAGCATTCAATAATGCAGTTGCCTGGTGAACTCGCTGGAGTAGGATAGAGTTCATTGCAGCAAGTTCATCGTGGGATTCTGGTCTCTCAAAGCAAGCTTTGAAAGTATTCAATAAAGCATGAGTCCGATCGCCCTTGCTGAAAGATGGCAGAACGTGTGGCTGTTAGGTCACCAGACTTTGACATATTTTTTAAAGCTCTTTTTTCCTTAATGATTTTCTTTACTTATGTAAAGTCACTTTCAAGATTCAAACGGATCTTACCTGAATACACCAATTAAATACGGTAAGAATAATGTAGGATTAAATTAGATTTATTTGATATGGTAAATAATTAACTTAAGGGAAGTGTTACTCCCATTACCATGCTTAGAAGTCGATCCCGGATAGAATCACTTCTTCGTTTGGAACTTGTTGGACTTGCTTTGGTCTTGATTGACATGAAAATTTCATTTTCAGAAATCTCATGCTTGGATAATCTTTTGTTCGGCCTATTCTGCCATAAGTGCTCAGTCGGCTATGTTGACAAAGGTAATTCCGACCTTCTATACATCTCTGCTAAATTCTGGTTGTAATCCTTCCAAGAATCGATCAATTTTTAGCGTCTCTATTGACACCATATGTTGCGCAAATCGTGATAATTCCTCAAACTTTATGTATTTCCCTACCGTCATAGATCATTGGCTAAGGTGAATGAATTCTCCCATTTTTTTATTGCTGGCAGTTGCATAAATATACTTGTTTTAAAATAGTCCGCGAAATCTTTTCTATATCAACTCAGGCACAATTTCTAAAATTTGAATAGTGTCTCACCAGTGTCTTACACTTTCATGGAGCATGAATGATGCAAAATTGACTTTTCCCTCTTCCAGCACACAGCACATGATTGTAGTTGAACCTTCTTTCGATTGTTTTTAGCCAATCTTCAGCTTTGACTAAATCAGTTGATTTTGATTGACGACGCCGACTAGTTAGGTTAGTCAATTGATAATAATATTTATGTCGTCCTCTCTTGTTTGTTTGATTATATATATATACACACTATATACTTCTTAAGCAAGGTATACATATATTTTATGATTTTGAACTTGATATGTCAAATTTTAAATTATTGACATTGACTATTTAATTTTAATAGATTAATAACATGTGCTAAATCATATTCAGGGCTCAGTTTTTATTGGGCAAACATTATAGAGGGACACGTCCGTTGCTTGCAGTAGTTCCCGATTCAGCCTCTCCTATTTGGAAGAGACTGAAGAGATTTGAACCATGCGTCGAGACACACACTGCGTGGTGCCTTGGGTTAGGGCAGATCTTCTTTTGGCATGATTGTTGGATGAGTGATTCTACATTGGCATCCATTTTTCCAAATCGACAACACACATCTGCGATGGTGCAAGACTTTTTTGAATAGATTGGATGAGATTTTGGGCTATTACTATAGGCTCTTCCATCAGCTATGGCAGAGCAGATTGTGGCCATTCCACTATGAATTGATGTCTCAGATTGTATTTTCTGGAGGGCCGCACCAAATGGTAGATTTACTACTAAATCAGCATGGCAATTGATTCTCTTTAACAAGCTAGTGCATGATTCATTTCGTCTACTATGAAGCCCTATCATGCCTCCTACCATTTCGTTCTTCTGTTGGAGATTATGGAAGGACTTAATACCAGTTGATGTCATTATCTAGAGGAGGATATGCAGTCAGTTAGCTTCTCGATGTCAGTGTTGTTCAGAGATTGAGACCATCATTCATATTTTTACTAGTAGCGATATTTTAGATTATGTTGGGCAACATTTTAGGGCTTTATTTCATATTACCATGAGTGCAGAGGAGAGTGTCAGACGGAGATTTTTGAGATGGAGGTATTCTGGATAGTTTGCAAGAACCAGGCACATTCGCATCATTATTCCTCTATTGATTTTCTGGTTTCTTAGACTTAGAGGAATAATGCAAAGCAAAGGAACATACGTATAAGTTCAAGACATATTATATGGAGAGTTTACCGTATAGTGTCCTTCTCCATATTGGTGGACTATTCCGATCGTTATATTGGCGTAATGACATACAGCTTGCTATACTTTTTGGTATTTCTTTGACTCTCCCCCCATCTCCTCCCTCTATCATGGTTTGGTGACGCACTTCATCATTTGTATTTGTCAAGATCAACACCGATGGTTGTGTCAAGGATGGGTTTGCGAGTAAGGGAGACATTATTAGGGATTTACGCAATAAGATGTATCAGGGCCTTCTCAACTTCATATGGACAATGTAAGATATTATAGGCAAAACTTAGAGTCATTTGTGATGGAATACCATTGGCTAGAGATCTCGATTTGTTAGATATTTGGGTTGAGGCAGACTCAACTGCGGCCATTCACTGCATCACTAGAGGTGGCGGACCGTGGCCTATCCAGTGCGTTTCCTTTGACAGAGATACGATTACTCACATATTCAGAAAGGGGAACCAAGTTGCTGATGCACTTGCTACCGAGGGTCAGCATTATCATAGATACCAAGAATATGGATCAACCGACTTACCACGACATATCAGAGCGCTCATTCAAATTGACAGATATGGTTTGCCAAGCATTGGAGTTAGATTTTTTGTATATCGTCTTTACTTTTATTTTTGCTCACATTTGTATTTCTTGTAAGGGAAGTAGTACTTCATTTTTTTATTGTTTTACTTTACTTTTACTATAAGTGACGTAGCGGAAGAATATAGGAAGGATGAAAATACACACAAATTGAGAGAAAACTCACGAAAAATTTATTCAACTCAATAATAATCTGCTTCAAAGGGTTTACAAGGCTTTAAATAGTAAAATCCTAGCAAAATTCGAAAAATAAATAATAAAAATAAAAAAACGATATTTTTCCATAAATGAAAAAATTCGAACTAACAACTTAAATGGAAACTCCTGAAATTCAGGATCGTCCTCCAACAAACGGAATACGAATCCAAATTTTATTGAATGAGATATTACCAAAGTAAAAATTACCATAAATGACAAAAAGGCTTAGTCGAGGGCCTAAATGATGGAATCTGTCCAAAATCCGACGTACGTCATGGCCGAAGGCGATGAGTTGTGATTGTTGGCCCGTTTCCAATTGAATTAGGCTAGTAATTAACCAAAAACGAACAAACCCGAAGTTACCATGAAATCATTTTTTCCCTTTGCGATCTCACTTCATCATGAACTCTAACTCCTTATACACTTCATCAGTAAGGGAAATGGTACTTCCTTTTTTACTATTTTACTTTACTTTTGCTGTAAGGGAAGTAGTACTTCCCCATTTATTGCTTTACTTCATTTCAGTTGTAACCACGGTATTTCTCCGTCACAAGTGATGACATTTTAATAAAATCTCGTCCTCCTACTAAAAAAAATCATCATACTTTTCAATGTCTGTACTTGATTCTTTGGAATAAAGGGTTAGCTACCTAAAATCCAAAAGCTACCCATGTGATAGAGTTGTGGTCAAAATTTATAAATATTGTACAATTTTTAAAGATGGTGTAACTTTCATGTGAATTTCTGCAAGGAATCTCTCTATATATTTGTCACTTATCTAGCTCAATTCATCATTTTTTTCATCTCTACTTTCCAAATTCTCTTTTTAAATCGTAAAAGTCTAGATTTTGCTCCATAAGAGTTTATTTGCAATTACAACAAAATGCCACCAACGTCCTTTCAACTCTCGTGCTCGTAAAAAACCGTAGAATTGAAGAGGAAGAAAGTAATGAGTAGCAAGAAACCATTCATGGGCGGACCCAAGAGGGGTCCTGGGGGGCATGTGCCCCTCCCCTAACTTTTGAGGTTTTTTTTTTTTTAAAATTTTATTTTTAAAAATCATATTTGGTATCAATTGAAATTTTAATTTTAATCTAAATTAAAGTTAACAATTAATTTTAATAACGTATTTCATGGAATTCATAATTGTTTAATTTTTATTAAAATTTACTAAAAAATTGGTTTTAATCTCCACTAAACATGGACAATCAAAATAAATTTGAATTCCAATAATATACTAATTTTAAAAATTCTGTGACGATCGTAAGCTAATCGGGTCTAAAAATTGCTTATATCATTTCGAAGTTTATTTCAAGAACTACATTATGGGCATATCAAATAGCTCAAACATATATCGAAAATAGTTAAAATGCGTTAAACGTGAGTCTTTAAAAAGACGTATAACTCGCATTTAAAAAAAATCCAATTATTTCATTATATCGAATCTAACAATTATTAATTTTACGATACAAATTTTTCAACGTAATTTTCATCATTTTATTAGAAAATTTTCAAAAATTTTCGAAATTTTACATCCAAAAAAGTGATATCCCATATAAATTTTCGGATGTAAAATTATATGTGGTACGATTTTTTTGGACGTAAATTTTCGATTGTACCCCCCAGTGTTAAACTTCTGCGTCCGCCCCTGAAACCATTCCTTATTCTATAGATTTTCCAACTAAGATTTCAACTTTTTAAGGATCAAAAAGTTGATTTCGGAAAGGTTATTTATTTTTCATATCTTTTCAGTTTCGATTTTCATTATAAAGAGAAATTTGCTGCTTTGGTTGGCTATCCTTTCTAAAATCCAATCGTGGTTGTTACATTGATCATGTTCGTTAATTTTATTCTAATAGTGCCACTCGTGTGTATGGAGAGAGCGGTATGCCTACTGCTTAACATCATACAGATCAGTTTGTGACTTTTATACGTGGCAGACTTATCCTCATTTCGAAGGATGACTTGGGTATGTCCGGGGGTGGAGACAGGAAAAGACGTTGATGGGGCTGAATTTTAAAAAAAAAAAAAAAATCAGTGAACTCATGCCATAAGAGATGCTCCACACCATACCAAATATAGTTTAAAAAGCTAAGCTTATAACGCTAATGATAAAGTGAGTTGTATACTTAAATATGTATAAACATACTAAATCTTCGTAGCTTTTCTTGCCAAATAAAAATTCTTAACACCTCCCTAGAAAATATAAAATGTGTGAAAGCATGATAAACATGAACAAATGATGTATACCCACCAACAAAAAAATTAGGAAAAACCTAGTTGTACTATTACAAGACTCAAGGCCTAAAAAGAACAACAAATCATTCCAGTTATTAAAGGTTTTTAATCAAAATACACCGTTCTGAAAATATTATCTAATATTTGCATTAGTCTTCTATATCAACACATTTAATTCAACCTAAAGTGGGAAAAACCGACTAAGAATATCGAGAATTCAAAGGAATTGAATTTATTTCAATTTTATGTTTGACTCACTTCAATAATATAATTTTAATAATTTAGTGTATAAATAAATAATTTTTTAAGAAATATTATTTCTACTGATAAAATTAAATATAGAGCAAGTTACCTATTTTGATAGTAACATTTACTTCATGGTCAATAACTGTTTTTTAACTTATAAGTGTAATTAATAAAAGAAACATACAAAAAATTAAATTTTAATTACTTTTAAGATTTTCAATAGTTTTTATTTTTTATTTTTTTGTCCCTCGCCATATTTTATATGTATGGTTAGTTTTGTTAGATAATTTTATTGTTCATGATAAGCCTACTAACACGGATATGCTTTTTGATGTGAAGAGGTTTAAAACATCAATTAATACAATTCTATCCTCTCATTTGGGTTTTATTTCTTTGGACTACTGTAGCAAAAATAAGGTTGTTCATTGCCTTTCACTTACCATATTAAATTTTGAAAGAAGTTCTATTAGATTTGGAAGTGGTTTAATTCTAAAATTTGGTCCATTTAAGAAATGAGGCTGGAAGTGGACAAATATTAGAGAAAGTGGATAGTGGGCTAATTTTAAATTTGAGCCAAATATAACTTTTTTAATAAAAAAAAAGTTACAAAGTAGCTTCATATTCCTAATAGAGGTGCCATATTTTCTAACGAGACAAATTATAGTGGTGGCAATCGAGCCGAGTAGTTCGTCCGTTCGCCCGCTCGGCTCGTACTGTAGCGACCCACGAGCCACTCGGGCTCGTCAAAAAACGAGCCCGAGCACGAGCCGAGCAGGCCGGCTCGGCCTGCTCGGCTCGTCCGATTTTTTTTTCCTATAAGGACAGTTACACAAAAAAAAAAATCAAATCTCACGAGCCGAGCCGAGCTTGCCCACGAGCAACGAGCCGAGCAAAAGCTCGGCTCGTTTTGTAACAAGCCACGAGCTCGGCTCGTAGGGCAACGAGCCGAACCGGCTCGGCTCGGCTCGACTCATTGCCACCTTTAACAAATTACAACAAATTTCAACTAATGCTGCAAAACTACCTCCCTTAATTAGGCTTCAACATATGATAGTGGCTATGGTAATAAATCCACGAACAAGTCGCCATAATGCTTTGTATGATGAGGATCTATTGATTATGTGGCATTTAATGAGAAATGGTCCTCCAAATTTGTGCCACATAATTATGAGGAATATGATGGCATCTCTAAACCCTGGCGGGGTTCTACCCTATGGTATAGCCATTAGTTATTGAGTTATTTACTTGATCGCTGTCAAATCAATTTAGGTGTTCTACTTTTTGAACCTCTCCTTCCTATTAGAGGGTAAAACGCATTCTTGACGGTCTCCACCTGTCCTGTCATGTTCTGGGCCTTGGTGAAGAAGGTAAATCGTAGGTTATGCCTCCAAGGGTAAAAGGTGGAAGGTTGATTGTACACTTACATTTACCAAAGGACCAAATCCATATTTCAGGATATAAGTCATCTTATTGTAAGTAAATTACAATATTCTTTGGTGGAGGGGGTGTTGGTATCTAAAAAAGGTAAAGATAAAGCTCGAGAAGAAGATTCTGATTTCATATATGGAGATTTAAGCACGAAATCTTACTTGAATAAATTAAATGAAATCAACAGTAAGCTTGATGAGGTGTTATCCTTTCAAAAAGAGACTCGAGAAAGGAATGACAAGCTTTGGACATAGAAAGAAAAGAGATGGAAAGAATTTGAAACTCGACTCTTTACACGAAAATAAGTCATGCCATATTTTTTTTGTACATATATTTCCCTTTGGTTATGACTATTTTGACCTTATTTTTTGTAATGGTCACGTGGACAACAAATGTCGGATTCACTCACGTCCCGTAAACAAATTTCAATACGTTTTGATCAGAAATTCGGACGGAAAAGGATGGTGTTTATGTACGTGGGAGATGCTCTATGACGCGAGATAAAAATGTTCGAACACCGACAATATGATCAAAAGTGATTGCATATTTAACTAACAATTACAAACAACTCAACCAAAGTAAAAATAATATAAACTCAGACAAACAAATATGGAAATGTGAAGATTTGCATTAGATTCAAACGTTACAAGAACTGATTATTTATAGAGTTCTAGCCTAACTGGTAGCCGTTGAATAAGAACCATGTGACCTCATAATTAGGGGCGGACCCAGCACCCGGTCAGCCCCCGCAGTTGCCCGTGCTGGATCTGTCAAGAACTCTTTTTTTTTTTTTTTACAATAGATAAATTTTTTAGCTTATATAATTGTTATTTCATTTCATTTTCAAACACCTCCTTCAATTGAGTTGGTAAAAGCTTGCAATTCTTGTGAGATGTCTTTGCCTCTTTGGTTCAATTCCTTAGCTTGGAATTCATATATTTTTAGTTTTCCGATTTTTACCATTTTACAATTTTTATCAAAATTAATGGCAATAAGGATGGGGAGTCGAACCCGTGACTATCCATAAAGATTATTGGAATCCTTACCATTAGGGCCCTATTTATCTCATGTTTTTAGTTATATGATTATATACAACAATTATTATTTATATATATTAGTGATTATCATAACACTACAACTCATTATATTCAAAATCAATTTGAATTCCTTTCAGAACCATGTTACAAGTCTTAAATATCTATTTTGGTTGTTATCTCCTACCTACCAAATCCTGATATAAGACCACAAACTTGTTATAGTGACCTAATGTGCCTCACGTCGAATGACCCATTTCTAGAGAGTTGTTATGAAATATTCTCATTTCATGATTGCCTAAAAAATTTAAAATGAAAGAAATGAACTTTTATAGTCCAGTGAGTGGAGATGTGCACGTTTGGCTCTAAAAATATATTTTCATCGTAGTACCATAATGATAGTGGCATAATATTCATTTCTCCACTTCTGGGCATGCTATGATGCATTCATTTCATTCTTTCTTAATAAATAAAATAAAACCATAAAATGCATTGATACAAAAATATTTAAATCTGAATTATAAACATCACTTAAATTGCGGCATTAATAAATTCATATGAAATAACAATAATAAAATTTAATTAACTAAAAATTTCTGTAGCAAACTTTCTAGTTCCATAAATGTTGGAAAATTCTAACATAATTGAGGCCACACGTAACATATTAAAATGTGTGATGCAATTATTTAAATTTTATTAGTCAATTAAAGTGATCCACTAAAGATGAATTTTGACTAATAGGTATTAAGTTTCATGGAATTAAAGTGTAGAAACCGGATATTTGTTTCAAATTAATGAAGGGCTGATTTGAATCAAATGAAAGATAATGACCATTCATTATCTTATTCCTATTAGCGGGGTTATGATCCCCAATTGTTGATGTTCTTCAAGTTTCTCTAAATCCCCATCAATGAAGAGCAAATTTGATAAGGAGATTACCAATCAATTGGAAGATCATAACCAATTCCGGTGAAGAATCAGACATCTATAGATCTATGGTTTAATGTACGCTTCCGTTTTCATTTTTGATATTCTCATTAATTTCAATATGAATGATTACAAGGTTGGTTATTGATTGTTTTGGATCGATAACCCTTTTCTATATTTTTCTATCAAGTGGTATCAGAGACGATCTATTGTTGAAATTCTTGAGAAATTGAATTTTGAAATTCTGAATTTTATGGATTATATGATTTTCCTATTATTTTATGCAATTTGGATTTATTGGTATATTAATCTAGCATGAAATTATGTGGATCTTGATAATATTAAGGTGTTTCTTCATAAAATTCGGATTTTGAAATAAAGATTTGATTTTTGGATTTGTTGAAATTAAGGTTTCAAGCATATTAAAAAAAAAATTATATTGGTGGCCGCCGACAGGCTGCGTTTCCAACAGCGGTTTCGTTGCTGGAACAGGCTGCTGGAATGGTGGCCGCTGGCAGCGCGGCGCTGCCGAAGGCAGGCTGCATTTCCAGCAGCAAAATCGCTGCTGGCCGCATGGCCGCCGCACTCAGGCGGTGGCTCCGGCCTTTGGCAGCGCAAGATGGAAGATGGAAGGGCTTCTTCCATTTTCAGTTTGGGGGATTGGAGGGGGCGGGCCCTTCTGCTGTAAATTTGAAGTGTTTAGGCCCTTGGCTGCAATTTAAAGATTATGGTTAAAATTTATATTTTACCCCTAAGGTTTTAAGTTTATTCAAGTTGGACCATAAGGTTATGGGTCTTAATAACTCAGTCCCTAAAATTTAAAGTTCGTCCTATTGGACCTTTTAAAGTTCTGGATTTAATAATTTAGCCCCCTGAAATTCTGAAATTAATTAATTTGGGCCATTTAATTTTTGAGTTTTTTAATTAAGCCCCTGAATGTTCGTAATTGGTTTAAATTGGCCTCTAAAATTTCTAATAATTGATTTTTTACTTCTAAACTTTCCAATAATTTATTAATGGACCCATAAAGTTTTGAACTATTAAGTTTTGGGTCCCTAAAGTTTTCAATAATGAATTATTGGTCCATTAAGTTTTGAATTAATTAATTTTGACCCCTAAAGTATTGTATTATTAACCCTTAGGCCCTTAAAGTTTCAAGATAAATACAATTAAGTATTCCGCTTTTCAAATTTTGGTATAAAGGACTCATTTGAGTATATAATATTCAAAAGTGAATTTATTGAAGCAATATGTTGCCAAAGCAACCTCTCTTGTGGAAATTAATTAACTTAGAATATTAGAAGGAATTCGTGTGTATGCTTGTTCATGCAAATATTAGTCAGCCCAAAGGAAGGTTAATATTTGGCCGAATTGTATGCACACTTGTGGTGGTAAACATGTGACAATTATAAGGTTTTCATGTGAATATCCAAAGATGGGTTTATTATTTGACAGGATTTATTGTCAATGTTTGATCACTACATCAAGAATACCACTTACAGTTAATATTACTGTCCAAAGACTTGATATTAATGATGTGCTAGGTATCTTGAGATGGGCCGTACTATTATTTGAATAACTTAATTGTTTATACAGATTCCAATGTGAACATGTTAATTGAGAATAAGTTCTCTATTCAGTTAATCCATTCACTTCTGCTATATCTGTCAACATCAACTCCATTCCAGTGCTAAACAGAACAAACTTCAAGTATTGGAAAGAAAACATATTAATTGTTCTTGGTTGCAAAGATCTGGATCACGCGCTCCGGATTGAGCAACCCGCTTCTCTTACGGAAGAAAGTTCATCTAATGGAAAAGGGAGTTTTGAGAAGTGAGATCGCTCAAATCGCATGAGTCTAATGATCATTAAGCACAGCATTCCGGAAGCCTTTGGAGGTACAGTATCTGAAGAAGTAACTAATGTCAGTGATTGCTTGCCGAAATGAGAAACGTTTTGCGGAAAACGATAAGGCTGAAACAAGCACGCTTTTGCAAAGCTTAATTTCAATAAAGTATAAAGGCAAAGGAAACATAAGGGAGTACATCATGAATATGTCTCACATTGCTTCTAAGCTTAAGGCACTAAAGCTCGAGCTGTCTGATGACTTGTTCTTACCTTTGGTATTGATTCCGCTTCTTGCACAATTCTACTGATTAAGGGCAGTTACAACTGTCAAAAGGGGAAAGTGGACTCTTAATGAGCTCATTTTCATATTATGTGCAAGAAGAAGAAATGCTAAAGTAAAATGAAACTGGCATTACTCATTTGGCAAGTAGTTCTAAGGATAATAAAGAATAACAAAGTTTCATTCAGTTCGGTTTAAAATAAACAGCAAAAGCCTAAAAATGATAAATTTAACTATAACTTTTGTGAGAATTTGTGATATATAAAGAGAGACTATAATAAATATCACGCTGACGTGTAAAGAAAAGTACACTTCTCATTTTGGTTTGTTTTGATGTAAATTTAATGTCAATACCTAGACACACTTGGTGAATATATTTCGGTACTACTATTCAAATAAATGTGTATATGCGGGGTTGTCTGATCTGCCAAAACCAAATGATGTTGAAAGATTCATCTATGTGGGGTGATGGCAAATCAGTTAAGGTTGAGGCAATATGGACTTTAGGTTATCATTAAAGGCTGGTTATTATTTGAATTTGAAAGAGACATTTACGGTACCGTCTTTTAGACGGAATTTGGTTTCTATTTCTACATTGGACAAATTTAGTTACTCTTGTTCAATTTGAAATAGTCAGGTTGATCTTTTTCCGATAACCTATATCAGTTTAATACAGTTGTCTCTTATAAAGAAATCTTGTATGTGAATTCGCATGGTATTGAACATAAATTAACCAATGAAAATTCTGGTTTGTTTTGGCACAAGCAATAAAGTCACTTCTCTCAAAAGATAATGAAAAATCTTGTGTTAGAAGGAATTTCTGATTCCCTTAATTTTTCAGACTTAAGTGTCTATATCAATTGCATTAAGGAAAAAAAAACAAACATAAGGAGATTAAATGTCATATGACTTCGGACGTCTTAGAACTAATTCATACGGTTATATGTGGATCATTTCCTTCGATTTCTTTGAATGATCAACCGTCATTTATTAAGTTCATAGACGAATTTTTTCACTATGGCTACCTATATCTCATTTATGAGGAATCCCAAACATTGGACATGTTCAACGCATACAAGACTGAGATTGAAAATCAACTCAGTAAAAGAATTCATTAAGTCAGATCTTACCATAGTGGTGAATACTATGATAGATATGATAAATCAGGAGAACAACGTCCATTGCCTTTTGTTAAAATTTCTAGAGGAATGTGAAATCATTCCACAGTACATCAGGATCTTTCTAGTAAAGATCAGTAAAGACTGCATCTTAAATTCTGAACATAGTTCCAAATAAAGCAATTTTTTAAGGGGTTACAATATTTCTAAAAATCCCACTATCAAGTCAATTTTCAAATGGGAAATGTTCAGTTCCTTGAAGATGTAGAGTTTGCGGAGAAAGATAAGGTTATAAGGTTTGTCTTGAATGAAGAATATGTATATAATTCTTCTGTTGCAATTGACAATGATCAGGTTCAAGGACAAATTCTTGCTCCAGATCTTGTTCAAGAAGCAATTTCGGATCAAGACTTCATTACATAATCCCATATTGATAAGGGAGACAAGTTTAGTCTCAATTAATACCTCAGTGATGTATTTAAATAAAAGGAAGTACGTGAAATTCTCTATCGTGAAATTCTCTATGCTTCAGCAAATGAGAATTTAATGTATACTTAGGTTTATACAGATCCAAATATAGCATTCATTGGAATGCTAGACAGATATTTAACTAAATTTGGGATGAAAATTCGGAAAGCAGCAATGAGGTTATTCAATATCTATAGAGAACTAAGAATTACATGATCACATTCAGGAAAATCAGACCGATTGGAGATCGTTGGATATTCTGATTATGATCATGGAATTGACTGCAAAATATTGTCACTAGGCTGCATATTTTGGATGGAATTGAAAGGCCATTTAAGTTAAGTTATTATGTGACAATAGCAGTCTTGTATTCCAACGGGAACATGACGATGTCAAAGTCTAAAGACATTAAGTTCCTAGTTGTTAAGGAAAGAAATCAGAGTGGTTAGATTTCTATAAAGCATATAAGGACAAACTCCATAATCATGAATCTATTTACTAAATGGCTACCACCCAGGTCTTTCATGAGTATAATGTTCACATGGGTGATTCATCTTTTGATGATATGTCAGTTTAGTGGGAGTTTGTATTTGGATGTTATCTATTTTAGACACATATTTTATCCATGGATATTCGGTTAATTTCAGAAATAAAGTATTCAGTTCAGTTCCACTTTGATTAAAGTTCATGGTTGATCTCACTTAAAAAATAAGTTTGGACCAGTTGGAAATAGACATATTTGGATCACATAACATATAATTTCCATGCTACACTCCCTTAAATCATCTGTGTCATTTGGTTGTATGGGTATACGTGACCATTGATGGATTTAGTCACGTTAAATGTGACGAAAATCGTTTTGATCTTATATCAATATGACTGATGGACGAGATTGTTTGCAATACCCATAATAATAATAATAGCAAAATTTTGAGCTCATAAGGTTGTGCACATTTGAAAGGTTACACGTATGGCCCAGTGGGAGATTGTTGAAAAATTCTAACATAAGGAGATTACCAATCAATTGGAAGATCATAACCAATTCCGACGAAGAATCAGACATCTATGGATCTATGGTTCAAGGTACACTTCCGTTTTCATTTTTGATATTCTCATTAATTTCAACATGGATGATTACAAGGTTGGTTATTGATTGTTTTGGATCGATAACCCTTTTCTATATTTTTCTATCAATAAATTTATTTACCTTAATCTTGGATTTTTATTTTTCAGTATTATCTAAAAAAATTAAGAATAAAAGAATTGGGGGAAATAAAATTTATATAAAATAAACCTGAAGGTTATCGTACGGTCATAGCGCTATGACCAAATTAAAATTCTTTATTACCTGAGTACTTCTTAACTACGCTCAGAGTCCTAATTTCTGATTGGGAATGGAAAAGTGGGTGCGTGGTGTTAATTATGTGACAATCGACTATGGCTGCAACAATTTTCCTTCTTTAAGGTAGATGTACCTTCTTTAAATAGGGTGTCACAGGAATATGTAGATCGATGGGCCCAATCATTTTAGCCGACTATTTTGAAATTCAAAAATTTATTTTTCTAACATTAATGGATTTGATGGCTAATCGATGGGCCCGGTCATTATAACCGACTACAACTGTATTTTACATCTATCGACTTGTAAGTTGGTCTACTTGAATTATGAGTTGGTTCACAGGTCACTTTTACTGAACCATCCTGGACGGGTCATGATAGGCTCGCCCAATTTTGACACCACTATTGTGATGTGTTGGGTAACATGATATAATCTAATTTACACTTGTAAATTTCTATAACTGTTTTTTTCAATTAGTTCTATGTGAGAATATTTTTAAAATTTATTGAATTAATGTAAAAAGTAGATTTGCCATCTATTTTCTAATTTTTTTAATTTTTGATATTTTTTGTCTTAGTTGAGATTTTTTTATGTAGACGTAGCCCTTGTTTGGCCTTCATTTTAATTAGATTTTGGGAAAAATATATTGTGGAATATTAAATTTTGGGAGAATGTGTTTAAAAAAGGAGGAAAAATTTTTAGTTTACGTGTAATATTATTTTATTGAAAAATTTGTGATTGATAAAAAGATGGAGAAATGGATTATAATTTTAATTGAACCCAGGATTCTTTTTCTTTGGTGCTCAAATGAGGCAACTCCATACTTTATATGTATGTACGTGATTTGGGATTTGATTCGAGAAAAAAAAAATTGTCAAACATGGTCGTTTTTGAGTCAATTATAGTCTTCTTTTCTTTTTCTTCTCAGTGAGAGGCTTCCACAAAAGCATTGATATTCCATCGTCTTTTTCGATCTTTTTCTATTACTAACACCTAGAGCTAGCTTAAATTGCTAAAACGACTTACGAACCCTGTTGTTTCGAGAGAAACTTGACATGTTAGTTCAGTCTCGGCTTCACAGAATAATTACTCTTTTAACTGTTATAGATTGATTTCAAAATAAAAATAGCTTTATATCAAATAGAGATGTCAATGGGCGAGCTCAGCTCGTGCCCGAGCTCGCCCAAGGCGAGCCGCTCGACTCGTCGGCTCACCAATTTTTATTTTTTTTTAAAGGTAAGATAAGCTTGAGGGAGAAGGAAAAAAAAATTGGCGAGCCGACGAGCCAGCTCGTGGCTCGCCAAAAACGAGCCGGCTCGTTTGGCACCTCTAGTATCAGATTCTTTAATTTTTTTTATTAAGCTCGCTTCATTATGCCCTCATGACTAACTCAAGTATAACTGCCATAACTTTTGATTTTATATCCCCGCAAGTTTACGGATCGTAACAAGTAATAAAATGAATTTAAGAGTCCGAATATCGTTTCCACGAGAATTACTAACTAATTGTTGGTTAAATTATTCCTAAATTTAATTTGATCGAAAACAAACAATATGATTTGTCATTGGTATCTAAATTATTCTAATTAAATTAAATTAATCTAACGTGTACAATTTATAGAATTTGGATTTTAAAAGTATGAATGTGGATTTTAGGATTTACAATTTCATCTATGGATTCCCTTTTTCGCCAATCAAGATTTATTATTATTGTAGTGTTTAGTCGAATTTTTCTAACGTATTAAATTTACTTCTTTCGAATTCAAGTTAATTTTATTTAATTAAGTCAATTACATATTTCTATATGAATTCGGATACACTTTAATTAAATGCCTTAAATATCTAATAATTCATGTAACGATCACATTAACTAGAAAAGACATCTCTATACTCTTATACTAGTTTCCGAATTTTACTGTATGATTTAAACATAAAACTCGCCTTTCGACTCGTGATAGAATCAAAAAATCGTCGAATTATTGGCCAAATAATTCAAAACATTAAATTAATAAATAAAATGAACACGTGAAATCAAAGAACTAGAATCTTCAAAATTAAATTAAAGGGTATTCATGGATTATATTGTTTGTCCTGCACATAATAATGAAAAAATAAACAATAAAAAAATATAGAGTTCATAATCAGGTTTTGAAATCTTGATCATGGAAATAATTGGATCTTGCACCAAGCATCTTCTTCAATCTCAAAAGTATTAAAACCCTAACTTTTGCTCTTTGATCTCAATGATTACATGTTTTTTTCTCTCTAAAAAAAATGTGTCCCATTAAAAAGAATAATGAAAACTGTATATAGAAAATATAGAATAACCCTAAAAATGGGTCCTAAAGAATCTTCAATGTAGAATTTATGTGTAATTAGGAATCCCACAAAAGCTGAGATTTTTGATAGCTAAGTTTACCTTGGTCCTCCACATTAAGTTCTTGTCTATCCCGTGTCCTCTACTTCAAGACTTCATTATCTTGGTCTCTAATTCCTCGATTTTGTACCGCTTCAATCTAATTTCATCAAAACTTGTCCAATCCGAGTTTACCTAAATCGATCATATAATAACCTAAATTAAGTAGATATCTATTCAAAATAATAATAAATTAATAGGAATAAAACAAATAAAAATTATATTAACAGACAATTTGCTTTTGTCAAGCAATCTTACTACTACTTCAATTTAAGCTTGTGAAATGCCATTCATTCTTGAGTAAACAGGCTTTGGACACGACATTCCTTTTGAAGTTATGAGCATTCATTTCCAAATTCTGAACATTCATCTCTTGCAGTATTATGAAACCAAGACATCAATACTAAAAGTAAGATGAAGGTTAGAAGTTAGAGATTTACACATTGTCAAGGAACCCTAGATGCTATTGGAGTTAGAGAAGAGCTTGATATAAAGTACTCAAAGTGAGTTCATTGACTTCTGATATTAGTTAAATAATTGTACACTATTGTGACCTTTATATCTTTCTCATAATCGAACCTTTTACAAAAAGCAGCTCACATAGTTGCCACTAATTATTAAAATCAGAACATGTCCATCACTTACTCGTGGATTTGATTTAAGGAATCTTTGAAGGACGATTAAGGAATCTTTGCATGACGATTTGGGGAGCAACACACTTTCTCCATTGTATGCCATTCTCCATTCTATTGAAAATAATTGTCCTTTTACCCAACTTTTTGATTTATAGACCATAACTTTAATAAAGTAAGAAAAGTTTTTTTAGCCCATTTTTTACTGCCGCCAATGGTAGCAAAAATAATTTATTTGGTGGTAAACACATTTTGAAAAGAGAGTCTTGATTTTTGAGCCTTGTATTCTCTTAATTTGTCAAGATAACTAGGTCCATGTAGTCACTTGGAAGGGGTATTCCTTTGAGTTTCTTCTTCATTTTGTTCATAATCTGATGTATCAGCTTGAGAAGAAATTTCATCTTTTGAATCCGACCTTTTTGAAGAGGCTTCAGCCAAAGAGGCAATTCTTTCTAAAACAGCTTGAAGTTCCTATGGAGTTTTACATTGGGTGAACATAGCCAAGTCTTGATTTTTCAATTAGAAAGTTGGATTGTTTGTCTAATTCATTTTTCAATAATTTTGGTATTCCGACATTCTTTTGCTCTCGAAGCCATGAACCAACTACTTTGAGACAGCAATTTGTTTCATGAAATTTAGACCACCATTTAATTTTGAATTTTCGAACTATCTATTTGACATTGTATTATGAGTCAGGTTTTTGAACAATCTAAAAGTCCCAGCAAAATATCCAAGATACTTTGAGATTGTGGGAAAATTGAAATAAAATATTTTCTTAGTCTTTAAAATGGATTTTGCCTCATTTTTGAAGAATTCAAATCCTTGACAAGTAAGACTAGGTAAAAGAGTCTCGTTAATACCAAAATGTTCAAACCGAGTTTGAATCCATTTTGGAAAAGTTGGAAAAAAAAAATTGATGAAAAAGTATAAACCAAGAGTGTGAAACTGGTCTAAAGTTAAAAATACTAAACCAAGCCTCTTGATAGTCTAAGTAATTGAAAAGAGATTCAAGTGAAACATGTTTTAAGAGACGCATTATCTTCTCTTTCCATAGGTCATATCCTCAATCTTCGTATGACAGTACCATTTGAATTGAAATTTTAAAAAAATCAATATGGTTTTTCTTGAGTGTTTGGAGTGTGAGTTATTATCATCAATCCTGATTTAACAAGGATAGCTTCATAATAAGCTCTAGATTTTTTTGTAGATTTGGCATAAAATGGAAGGTTTTTTTGGAAAAAATGTTGTCAAAGACACTCTACTGAAGAAGAATATCTATTAATCCAAGATGTTTCCATTTCGAAAACAAGAGATTGAATTGGTTTGAGAAAATATTGAAATGATGGCGAAGGATTAACGCCTAGTAGTTTACCAAATCCTATTTGGAGGGCCTTTATGAAATTTGAGGGTTTTTCATCATAGGGTTTTTTATTTTGAGTAGTTGGTAAGGAGAATGATTCTGAAGCTAAAGTGGTTTTTTGAGAAGTAGAGGCACTGTGTTATGCATATTTTGATCCTTGGAAGGAATTTTGAATATAATCTTCTATCGAAAGTATAGGGATTGAAGATTTTTTCTTATTCTTCTTTTTAGAGGAAGAAGAATCCATTTCTTTGAAGATATCACTTAATTTGAAGATTTCTCTAATATTTCTCACAACTTTATCTCTTTGTAATGTAAGAATTATCTAGTGAGAAAGTTTGCAAGAAAGTTTGATGATCCTTGTATATATAGAATCTCGAAATCAAAGCAAGATAGAATTGGCTTGCCATCTTGCGAAAATTTACTTTGAAACAAGGTTTTTTACATATTTTTGCAAGACATCTTTTGAAACTTTACAACCAGTTTTCAAAACAAACTTTTTATTAATTAAATCATCTTGAGATTTTTGAAATACATAAAACAATTGATAAAATTTCGGTTTTGATTGTGGAGTAATTCTTTTGAGGACTAGTCCAAACACCAGAGTGGAATCTAACTAGTTGTTCTTGACTAGACTGTTTTGGAATCTGTTTGAGAACACCACCAAAACCTATGTCTGACACATCAAGTTCATAAAAAATACACATCAAGTTCATAAAAAATAGAGGCAATGGAGTCAATAATTGATAAACACGGAATACTTTTGACAGCATTTTTGACTTTTTGTACAACCACAATACGCTTGTGACTTCATGGGATATGATTTTTTTGTAGTCTTTTGAAACGAGTGGCACATAGGATTCTTTTCTCCTTAATAAAGTCTCCGACACAATTGACGCAATCTAAAAATTTTTGAAGGCTAATTTTGTCCAAGATTTCATCATGAAATTTATCGGTGAAATCTAGACTCCTTTGAATGAGAGCAATGGTTCCTGCATGAATGAAATGCCCTAAAAACCTAATGTTCGTTTGACATAAAACAACATTTTTAGCAGAAATTGCTAAACCATTATTTTTTATGACATGTATGACTGTATTGATATGCTTAAAATATTGTTCTAAACTTTCTGAAAAGATTAAAACATCATCTATGTAAACAATTATAAAATTTGAATAAGGATTGAAACTATAATTCATAATTTTTTTGAAATTCCGAATTAGCATTTTTTAGGCCGAATGGCATGACATTCCATTCATATTGACTGAAACGAACATTGAAATCATTTTTTGTATTTATCTTCTTCTTTAATTTGAATTTTCCAGAACCCTTAACTTCATATCAAATTTTGAAAAGATAACAAATTTATAAAGCCTATTTAATGTCTTTCTTTTGAGGTAATTAATATATAATCCACTTAAGGGCTTTATTGAGAGGTTTATAATTGATAACAAGACGAGGGGCTCCTCATTCAATCTCAACATAATTGTTAACATAAAATGTTGAACAACTCCAATGTGATTTACCTGATCAAATAAGTTTTTTATCCAATAATCATTGATTTCCTTGATATAGTGATCAAGTAATTCTTTGTCCATTTGAATAGGCGGGATTTGGTTGGGATGTTGGATTCATGAAAATCGTAAGTGTAAGGAAGGAAGACAACATGTTTTTTCCTATTCCAAAAAGCATTTGGAGTAGTATAACATATTTTTTCCTCGATATGCTTTTGAAAAAGATGGATTTTTTCAATAATAGAGAAATCTTTTAACCGTTCCTCGATTCTTTGAAATCTAATAACTTCTTTCAAAAATTGAATATGTTTTTCTTGAAATTAATATTGTTAATAATTATTGAAATAGAAACTTCTTTCAAAGTATTAATATAGATAAGGAAGATTTGTAAATTTGAAAGTAATTTGTTGTCGAAAATTATTTGTAGCTAAACCTTTTAAATAAAGGGATAAATTTGGACAATAAAAGGAGTTCCAAGAATAATAAGATCTTTGACTAGGAAAAAAATATTTTTAAAACAAATATTTGAATTACAAACATGAGCTTTTGAAAGCTTATATTGAATATTAAATTTACTTTTTTTCACTAGCGCCATATAGATGCTCAGTAGTTTTTTCAAAATATTTTTTAGGGATTAATCCTTCCCTGATACAATTTTGATCAACACCAAAATCAATTAAAACTCTAGTTTCAATCTTAAACTCTTATTGATAATAATAGTCATTTTAGAATACCATTTTCGAAGTTGAATACGACTAATAAAATTAAACTTTTTCTTCTTCCGTTTGAGGAATAACGGGATTTTTTGAAGATTGAGAAATAATATCTTCTTCATCAAAAGAGTCATATTCATTAATGGTTTGATTCTATTGTTTTGTTTTCAAGAGAACTACTTCCATACAAATATCTTTCATTTGGTTTTGAAGAATGGAAAATTGAGATTTCATCTCATTAATTTCTGATCTTAAATCAGAGGTAGAAGATTTTGAAGATTTGGCTTTGAATCGGTTTATAATATTTTTAATACTATGAGGCTCTTCAACAGATTCGTTAGATTTTGAAGGGATAAGAGATTTGAATTTTTTCTTTGGTTGAGGGTAGTTAATTTTCTCAACTATTTCTTGAATAAGTTCTTCTTTTTTAGTAAGAACATTTATGATTTTACATCCACAAAGTTCTTTAGATTGATTAGAAGAGGATGAAGAATTAGAACTAGTTTTAGCATCGGAATTTTCTTGATGCTCATAAATCATTTCTAATTCAGAATCAAAACATTCTTCTTCTAAAGAATTGATTAAATTGAGATATTCAAGTTTAATATCTTCATCAATTTGAAGATTATTAATCTCGATTTCCATAGGACACTTATTGGAATAATGTCTTGTTTGCTTGCATTTCCAGCAAGTAACGTTGGAATTTTTTCAAAATCGTTTTCTAGAAAAAAAATAAGAAAACTTCTTTCTTTTTGAAAATTCATTTTTCTATTATAAGAATGAAAACTTTTTCTTTTTAATTTTCAAGAAGAAGGGGGAGTCATTTTCTCTCAAGACCATATTGTTTACAGAATGATCCAAGCTCTCTACGGCTTTCAAAACTTTCTAATTTTAATTTGGCTAAGTTTGAGATCATTACAAAGAGTAAGACCTTCTTTATTGACAAAATGAATAAGTTTTCCGTATGGAGTGTCATCTTTGCACTGATTTTTGATAGAATTTCTAACTCTTTCTACAAAGAGTTTAGGAAGTCCAAATATAAATCGTTTTTTTCCAATAAGATTGATGACAATCTTCACGTAGTAAGACACGAGTAAAAAACATGTATTTACACCAACGAAAATCATGAAGTTTGGATTAACGAAGACTCATTAGAATATCGGATTATCTATTGAGAACATCAATAGGTGTTTTGATAAAACGTTTGATGATACAGTAAATAAAAACAGTGACATTGTCATTTTCAACGGTTATATTATTTTGAGCATCTTAGATATCTTGCCTTTCTTCATGATCAAGATAATTATGCCACCATTGTTTAAGTTGACTTGTAAATCCAATAACCAGATTAACAGTTGAGGTTCTTGAATCAACATTTTTTTGATCTATATGCTTTCCAATACATAGACATGACTTCTAGGAGTCGAATGATCTGATATTCGGTTAATCTGTCTATATTCCATTCAACAACAGAATCACCAATGAAAGAGGTTTCAAATTTTGCCTTTTCTTCAAAAAGCAAATCAGGAGCAGAGTGTTAATGATAATAAGGAGGAACTTTGGAATATTGATTCTTTGTCCCATTTTGTTAATATGAGATATCTCATTTTCTACAAATTGATCTTCCAAATTATCAATAGTATTGATGTTTCTTTAAGAGGATGATAATTTAGATAATTGAGTTGTAAGTTCTTTTAGAACTTGAATCTCATTATTTAATTTTCCTAATTGATGAATCATATTTGAAGAATGAGGTTTAAATAAAGAGTTGATAGGTGTTTTTCCTTTATCAACAATTTTTGAAATGAATTTCTCAGAGTTAAAATTTATTTCAATTATGTTAAGCTGAGTGCTCATAGATTGTAAAAAAAAAAAAATATTGGTATAATTGTTTTGAACTTGAATATTCTTGATATCCTTAGTAACGACTTCAAAATCATCTAATCGTTCACTAGGCAATCTTTTTAGAGGATAAGCAAGAATCTCAATGTTTCCTTGAGAAACAATTTCTTGCATATGAGGATGAATAGCTTGAAAAGTTTCACCTTTAGGTGTCTTCCAAGTCTTTTTAGAAACATTTGTATTTTGAACAATTTTTGTTTTAATGGGTTTTTTATCATAAGCTTTGAAATATGTACACTCATAAAAACTTAAGTCTTCTAAAAAAGATTCAAACTCTTCCTAGTAAAATTTAGTTTCTTCTTTTGAAAAACTCTTTTGTAATAATTTTCTAAAACTTTTGACTTCAAAAGTTTTATCTGTAATGAATTTATTTTTCTATCTATTGTAGAAGAAATAACATTATATTACTGATCAAGCCTCTCTGAAGGAGGTGCTATATCAAATAAGGTTGGAGAACCAAGTTGATCTGGTTCATCTTCATTTTGATAATGAGTTTTTGGAATATTATGATTAAAATCAACTTTTAAAGAAGTAGAAATCTTGCAAATTGAAAAGTATTGCTCTTAGATTTATAATCAAATCTAGATGAATAATATCTTTAAAAAGTATTTAAAGATGATGGCTTATCAAAGATAACTTTAACATGTCCATCAGGGAAAGAAATAATTTTTTCAAGAATTTTACGAATAGAGGCTGAAACTGGATTTTGACCATTCTCAAAATCACATTCTAAAGCTCTAGATTGAAGATTCCAAAGAATTCTCTTAAGAATCATGATGTTTGAATGAAGAGGATTGCCCTCTACCAAAAAACTTTCTTCTTTTGGATAATATCTGATGGCACGAATATTGAGCTAAGTATTTAAAAGCTTATAATATATTCAATATATTAAAGCAAAAGCTTTTGATCCATCGTCAACATCAAAATTCTTCGTTTGAATTTGAAGATTAAGAGCATTTAAAATAGCTCCATCTTTAAGACTAACCGAAAATTTTGAATAACAGTTTGAAAATATTGGATCACTTTCGAAATTAGACTTGAGCATGGAAAGTAATGAATGTTCAAACATTAGGAGTCTCTTATCTCTTAAGGTTAGAAGAACAAGAATGTCTAGACCAAGTCTAAACAATGGTTTGACTACAATTTAAACAAGTCCAAATGAAGATATTTAAATTTCTTCTTGTGGACTAAAATAGCTTCTTTTGAAAAAAAGATTAATAAAAACTGTTTGGCTTTTTATAGGAATAGTTTGCTCTAAAGTTTTGATAGCATAATTTTGATTAAAATCAAATTTTCCTATATCTTAGATAGAAATCTTGTCTACCTTAGAGATAGTCCAATTTTGAAGTCTTTGCTCTATCTGAGTAATTTGAAGTTTATTTGAAGTAAAATCATTTGATGCAGGTGTAGAACCACTTTGAAAAAAGTTATGACATATTGTCTCTATTATTTTGAATAAAATTTGACATATTGTTTCTATTATTTGAACCCCTACATTTGCTAAACCAGTTTGACAAAAAAAGACATAAGTGAATAAATGCAAGAAAACAGTAACTTACTGTTATACACAAAATGCTACAAGGTGGATTGATGCAATGCAAAGCCTACATCGGGACCACCTAAACGCCAACTCAAGCACGGCTGACCAACGATTCAGTAGACGTCCATGCAACACACCAACTTAACCTTTGAATCAAGGAAACAAAATTACCTTAATTCAATCTGGATGATCATCTCGCAATAGCTAGTAAGGTTGAAACCTTTCATAGTAAGAAAACTGAAATTATTGTTAAGCAAATTGTTGTCAAACGACCTTTCGGACGATGATGTAATATCATTTTTTATTCAGTCGGCATAGACCAGATAACTGAAGTAAAATATCAACACCACAATCCCACTTCATTCCAAAATTGTGCTGCATCTGAGAACAAAAAGCAAAAAAGACTAATCAAACCAATGGCCTTTCAAATGTTGTGCCCCAAAGACGGTGTTGTGGTACTAGGACCAAAAGGAAGGCTGGTGTCCGGAGGCACTACTAGCTCTTGTCGTAAAAGGATGGGTTGTTAAGGAGTAAGGAGTCACAATACGGCCAGCGGTATAATTTCGAACTCCTAATGCTGTCTCTCGGCCAGCCCTTCGGAATTCTGTTAAATTAGAAATCTAGGCCTATATAGATGCATTGGTAAACTAATGCTTTACTTCTCTCATTACTTTTGGAGATAAATCTACTTTCTTTCAAAAATAAATAAACAGGTAAATGAGTTGTCTTTTTCTTAGGTACTTATTTTGATAGAAAAATAGATATGAAACTAACTTCATTACTTTCCACTTTTACCAACTAAAATACTTTAAAATTTATTTTCTAATCAAGAAAAATATTTGTAACTTTTATGAGCTCAGACTTCTTTTCCCTTAAAACGCGTTTAACAAAGCAGGGATAGGATAGCAGGTAAGAATGACCGCTAAAAGGAGGCAAACGCAAACATGGTCATTCAAATTATCCAAGATGTTAGAATGTACAAGGAAACAAGAAAAGTTCTCAGAGAATTGCAAATTTATTCCAGTAGAATCTCAAATCAAGCCTGACCATCTTAGTCCCTTGTACTGTTTTTAAGCCACTCCAAATACGGGAGGTTGCCACCAGTTATTGGCAGAGCAATGACTTCAGGCACCCTATGCACAAAAAGCACAACAATCAAAACAAAGCAACCCTTCTCTCTCTTGGTCAGTAAAAGACAATTTATTAACTTTTTCCAATACATTCCTATTTGTCGTCACAAATAAAAATCATCTCCACGCAAATCATGCAAAAGGGAAGAGAATTTCTCCTCCAGAATAGATATATGCATTCATGTCATAAGCAGAGCGCCCAATTGCAAATTAGTTGAACCCACACATGCATTAATCCGTTTCACAGATTCTTAAGACCAAACAAAACACTATATCATATATTCACTTTGCATGATCAGTCAAACTCCTAAATTACTTTCTCCAGCTACATCTACATCTTCTCTGTTTTACCAATCTTTTTAATTTTTACCAGCAATTTTTAAAAAATTTGCAATGAGGCAAACACTTACTCGTATTCATGATTGTTTCTCACATGCTCGGTCAAAGCATCCAAGAGAGACTCCCTGGTCTTGATTATAAGCAGCTCCTCAGAATCCGTTTGTATCTGTTATCAAAATAGAAACAAAACATTAATATCATAAAATTTATGTAAAAAGTCAGGGGCTCCAGTACCCTATTTTACCACATGTTTTGTTTCTAAAATACGTGGATGAAACTTTACCTCTCCCTTCCACTCATAAACTGATTCCACACCTGCAAACAGAACACAGACAGTTAATTTGAACCGAGGATTAAAATGCTTTTGATGTAATATATTGAATGGGACTAAAGGAAGACTACACAAAGACGAGCCATTACACACATTTTGCCATTTGAATCACAGTCAAAGATAAGTCAATTGTGTACCAACAAGAAGAATTGGAGTGGAGTACCCAACATAATTGGAAGCAAGCATGACAAATAACTCATCCTTTAATCCACTTGTGATCAAAGATGAACACAATAAACAAAGTTTTCGACATCCAAGGAAACAGAGCCTAAAATTGAAATTACAGTTAAGTCTAGTTCTTCAAAAATTCCAACTCTCATCTCCTTGCTGTCAAACATGTAATGAGAAGTTGCACCAAGACTGAGGGAACAAGAAAACAATAGGGTTCTCATAGATTGATTGCAACAACAGGCTAAGAAAAAGAAGCCAAGGCTAACAATAAGCATTAATGTGCATCAATGTACTTGACAACCATTTCCACACCAGCTGGCCGTGTCAGGAAAACCACATATAGAATGTCAAGCAAACCTAATCTCCATGTTTTGTACCTAGCAGACAACCTCTACAACTTACGAATAATGTCACAGCACTATCTATATGCAACTGGAAAATGGCTATATAACCAGGTTTTTGATAGGTCACCAATTTGTAATCTAAAGTAGGGGAAGTGGTAGGTTGGGAAATTTGTGTACTAAACCAAGAGTCAATAAATGTAAGGGATGGGGGTTCTGTAAATTCATTTGTATTTGTATATATGTAGAACTCTATTAATTGAAAATGAACTACAAATTTCAAGGCATTCAAGAGGTGAGGACTCTCCCCAAACCAACCGTCAATTTCTGCTTTAATAAATTAACAGGACCCCCACCCCTTACATTTATTTACCCCTACTTGGTTTATTACTTTAAACTTCCCAAACTACACTTCCCCCTACTTTAGATTACCAATTGGTAACCTATCATTACCACTCCCCCGAAACTAACCTTGTCCTCAAGGTGAAAGTTGAAGCTAATTACAAAATTCAAAATATCACAAGGCAAAACAAATTCTTATGCACAAACAACTTTCTTGTTCAAAGCAGCAAACAACATTGTAGCCCAAATGAGTGGGCAGATTCTCCTAGCACCATGAGAATAGAACCCATGAAGACCCCATAATTGGTTGGACCAATCCACAAAATTCCCCATGATTGAACCCAAGCCAACTGGAGTAAAAATTTAGGTTGGCCAACAATTAAATTGCTCTAACCCAATGACTTTCTGATATGGGATATATGATTCCCGCATCCAAAAGGAACAAACTCATTTCGACGATGGTGGAATGAGGAGATTCTTGACACGAGTATAAGGCACGGTTTGAGAACATGATATTTAATTGGAAAACTAGGCCCAAGAGGCAAGTGATGTTAGGGCCTTAAAAGGATTTGAATCGGAAAAGTCGATACATAAAGCAGGTTGGAAACGAGTGATTGTTGTGTCACATCCAGTCTATCCTAAGCTAGGGCAAGAGTACTGCACGAACATTAATTTGGACATAGACACCCCAGGGGCGAAAGACATGCATCAAACTAGGGTAAGGGATGGATGGATCATGTTTACACAGGAGGTGATTGAACATTACTATGGTTTAACTCGAGGCAACGTTGTCCCATTACCTTTGGAGACAAATTGGCAAGCAGTTGCACAAGTTTTGTATGGGAGAGCTAATTCGTTGTTACTTCTCACAAATGACTTCGAGTACAATCAGCTAATTGAGTCCCTGATGATCCTTACGATGTTCGCCTGCCATAACATTGGCCCCACTTCTCACCATACCACTTTCAATCATGCTAAGACGAGACTCCATCAATTAGCATGAGGGGTTAAAAATTGATTTGGGGAATGTATATATAATCTGATTTATGGATTGGTAACAGAGCCCAATCGTCGCCACACTTTGATATTCTCGAGCCTCTTCAGCAGGATTTGTAGATCTTCTAGAGTGCGATTTCCACCTGGGGAGCAAGCTGTGAGTGAGAGTGTCCAAATTGGTCATAAGACCACAACCAGCTCTTGGCACATCATCAGATAGAATAGGCAGTTGCAAAGGTAGTAGCCGGCCTCTGAGGACCACGAGGTCGAGGTACCTATCCAACTCCTCCTCCACAGTTTAAGCCTATTGTAAACATAAAGAACCTGAGGCAGGTGTTCGCCGAACACTTCAATTCAAGCTATGCAACAATCGCTGATGGCCTTGCAATTGAGGGCTTAGTCCAAGGAGACTCGTGATCGATCATGCAGTGATGTCTCCTATGGTCCATAAAAAGAACATGTTGGGTTGTCGGCTTGATAGGCAGGTAGGACAGTTGGAGAATATGTAGATTCGCATCGATCAGACTTACGAGACAATTCGAGATATGCAAGCATGCATGCCTCCACCTCTGCCATCATCATCTTTAGACCCCTATGGCTCGAGGATTATCACATCATTTTAGCCACCACCTTCAAACTGACTAGGGGAGTCTTCAATTCCCCCTCTTTGCCCTTTTTTTTTTTTTTTTTTTGCATTGCATATAAATTGTCAAGTTTTAGTACATTTGAGGGTAATGAACGTTTTAAGTTTAGGGTGGGATATTATAATTGAATATGCTATATTTTTTTATGTTTTTGTGTGTTTGTCATGTGTTTTATATAAAAAGAAAAAAGTAAGAAAATTAACTTCTATTCGACTTTATTACCGATTTTGTGTTCTTGTGTGGGTTAAATACCCTAACCGGCAATGATGTATATATTGAAACTAAGACTATAAATTGTAAAAAAACTGTCTATTGGGTTGATTGATGCCTATTCATATGAAACTTGATCTTAACTTGCGCACTAGACTTATGGTTTGCATCATGAATGATTACTTTGGTTTATATGATGGAATATGTTGAAAATAGTGGAATTTAGTTGCTAAAATCGAAAACCACTATAGCATACATCCTTAAACAAATTCTATGATAGTTTGGGGTGATTGAACTAGTGTAGGAAAGCATTGAGATCACATAGAGATTCTGTGTGTGAAAGCTTTTATGTGAATTATCTAAGAGTAATAAGATGAAAAGTGTGTGAAAATCTAAAGAGTCAATTTTTAAGAATAAGTATTTAATAAGGGGCATGTCACTAATTATAGTATAAAAAGGAAAAAAGCTACTATGATTCATGAGTCAAAGCTACTCTATAAAAAAAATCTTAATGAAGACACTTAATGAAAATCCCAAAAAGAAAACTCAAAAATAGATCAAACTAGTGCATGAAACAAAATATTCATAGCAATCATGAAAAAGCAAGTATATGAAACAAAAGACGCGCTACATACTTTGATCAAGTCTCGAACACTTATTTGAAATAATTAGACTTTTGATAAGAGATAATTAGCCTGATTGAGTCTTAAAAGTTGAAACAGTCAAAATATAGGAAAATCATTATTTGTTGAAGTGTTAACTTGCAACTAATAAGGTCTATCCAAACTAGAGAGGGTAAGGATTAGTATCATCTAAACTTAACTTAGCCCCTGTTTAATGCACATTAAAATAGAAAGAATGCATTTTTTGGGTGACGTAATGGTAAATATGTAGTTGAAAATGAAGGAAAAGTTGTTGATGTGATGGAAAATATTATTTTATTGAAGAATATGTGGTTGAAAATGAGTAGAAAAACGAGAATGAAAATTATAATGCGGCTCAAACAGGGACTTAAGATCACACCTTGAAAGAATGAGTAAAATGAATAAGTTTGGGGGCGTATTTCATGAGAGAATAAAGGAGAAATTTGACCGTCGAGGGTCATGAATTAAACCAAGTATGAATTTATGATGCACTACATAAATCTTCACGCACACACGTCAGTTTTACATTTGGTAAGTAGAGATTGATTCTAACTATGTGCTTTTGAAGGTATTTATAGTATTCATACAGAAATTCCAATTCTGAGACAAATAGCAAGATATCTTGCCAATCTCTGTTGAGTTAAGCTATATTTTGTTTGAGCGCAGACAAATGTTCAAGGTTGGAGGTGTTTGATAACTATATTTTATATACTTATTTAGGCTGCTAAATTAGAGTATTTATTAGTTATTTTAATGAATTCTGACATAATCTTGTATAAATTGTGTTTGTTAGGTAAAGCTCAATAAAAATGGCAAAATTGGACGAAAGAAACAAGAAAAGGCACAAATGAAAGAAACTCAAAGTTTAGGGACAAAGTGCATATGTTCAAAAGTTTATTCGGACCTCATGTCGAAGATCGAATGATGCTAGGAGTTAATTAGATGAGAATAGAAGATGAGTCGAAAAGGAATGAAGGACCAAAATGCATTTGCAAGAAAGTTCGGGGTCCTAAGCTCTACAACCACGCGCACGCATGGGCTTGCAAGCCATACCTGCACAAGCCCCCCCTCTCAATGGCCACTTGAGGCTAAAAAGCCTCTATAATGCGTGGGTACAACAGATAGCCATGCACACTCTTTAGTGCACACACGCCCAGTTTCCTTACTAGGAAAAATACATAAATCGGATGTTTATTATATTCAATTTCATTTTTAAGAAATAAAGTTTAAAAATTCAAAAGTCGGTAGGTAAATAATATATATAATATATATAGTACTACCTCCGTCTCATTTATATAAGTTAGTTTTGTTTTTCACATAGAGTAAGAAATCTTATTTAATATTATTGAAAAAGTAATTTTTGCCAAAAACTTTTCTAATTTACCTCTATTTAATTTTCAACAACTAGTAGTAAATTATTGTTGGAAGTAATAAAGAAATTGAATGATTAAATTTTCAATTCTTACATTCATAAATTATTTGTCGAGATTCATTAGGAATGATATTTTGAACTTTTGAAACAAATTAAACTAAAACCAAGAGTTTAAACTTTTGATCAGATATTTACCAATTATTGTAACACTTTTAATGCTTACCGCCACTCAACCAGAACTTTTAATAGTTACCGCCACATAAACCATAATTTTGATAAAATATTTACCAGCCACCAAAACTAGAATTTAAACTTTTGATCAAAACAATTTTTGATTTTGCAAATCCGCCAATTTATTAACAAAAATTTTATACTGAAAACTCCAATTTTGTTTTCAATTTTTTTGATTGCACATTATAAATAGAGATATTTAGATAGATTTAATCACAAGTAAAAAATGAATAGTACATCAAGAGCTATTTCCATTTATTTGAATTTTTCGCCTGAAAACATACCTTCACCAAATGATAACTATTTACCTTTTCCACAAAATTTTCAGATTGATTTGAATCAATTTCTAGAAGATGTTGAAGCTTGCATTACCAACACAGTGACTAACAATATGCATCAACCAAATAAGAACAAAAATTTCTCCTCTGATAAAAAAAAAAAAAAAAGAGAGCTGTTTTTGAGATGCTACTCCATGAAAGACAAGGAAAGTTTGCAAAAGGAGTTATTTCGAAAGTTGCCAACTCCTTTTCTATATCTACAAGATCAGTTTCTAGAATTTGGCATGAAGGAAAATATTTTAGTACTACAAATAGTGATGTGCCAGATTTCTCTTCTAAGCTATTGAATAGGAGATGTCAAGAGAGTCGAAATAGATTTCAAACAAATAAAGGATATCCCTTTCCGTCATCGAACAAATATAAGATCTTTATCGAAAGCTTCGGATATATCAAAATCAATCGTACATAGGAGGGTCAAAGGACATATTCGGCCAAATTCAAATCCAGTGAAACCATATTTGTCGGACGAGAACAAGAAAGAAAGGTTGGAATTTTGCATATCAATGGTAGATGAAGGTACCCTCGCATCTACACCTACTTTTGTTAGCATGCATAACCAAATTCATATTGATGAAAAGTGGTTTTATATGTCTAAGACATCGAAAATATATTATGTGCATCCGGATGAAACGGAGCCCTTTTGCACATGTAAAAGTAAAAGATTTATTAAAAACATAATGTTTTTTGCTGTTGTTTCTCATCCGCGATTTGATGCTACTATAATATTCAAGTTCTAGGGCCATATTCATTCAACAAGACAATGCAAAGTCACATTTGAATGTTAGTGATATCAATTTCGTAGATCACCTTAAATTATCAATTCCTATCAAAAATTTCGTATTAAGCAGCGAAAATGGATGGATTCGATTTTCGTTTATGTTGTCAACCTCTGAATAGTCCCGATATGAATGTCTTAGACCTTCATTTTTTTAGAGCCATTGATTCACTTCAATATCAAGAGGCTCCAACTACAATTGAAGACTTTGTTTTAGTAGTAGAGAATGCTTTTGAGAAATTTCCAACTGAAGTTTTGAACAATGTGTTTTTGACATTGCAATCATACATGATTGAGGTGACGAGAAATTCGAGGGGTAACAATTATAGGATTCCACATATGAAAAAACAAAATTTGGTTAGAAATGGGCATCTACCGAATTGCATTCAATTCGAGTTTGAAGTTGTAGTCATGGCAGAGGCAGCTCTTAATTCAATCAGGTAACTTTGCAGATTTGGCATACGAGTCTCAGTTTGAGCCTATAATATATTTCCAAATAGGGAACGACGAGACATACTTAACCAACAACTTGGTGTTGCATATGATTGATTTTAGCCATCCAATGTTGTTGGGACTCAGAAACAGAAATTTTATTTTATGTATATTTTTGTCTTTTATTTTAGTTGCATTATTTTAGTGTTTTGCCCATATCCTTGGGTTTGTGGGATATTTAAACATGTTTAGAACTCGTTTTGATGCTTGACTTTTGATTATTGAACATTTTTTGTTGTGTTAGTAGTTTCTCATTGATCAGTCAATATACAAGAGGGAGCATTATTTGTTTTACACTAAACCATGTTGTCAAGACCATCCGTGTGTAAAAAACTTGTTGTAAATTGATGTAAAAAACTTACTCAAAACCAGAATTAAATTTACTGTAAAAAATGGATGCATATTTGGCATTGAACACATCCAGATTAAGTTGCTGTAAATTTAATCCAGATTCATGGTTATGCAAAAACATCCAGAACCAGATTATTCCTTGTCACTAAATTGTTGGAAAAAAAAACTTGCGACACCACCACATACAGATTCATGGTTATGCAACAGGCCTTGTATAATTTGGGTATACTATTTCTTGATATCAGCATCGTCGTTATCAGCAAGAGCATCAATCTGATCCTCGTAGATTATGGGTAGATAGATTTTGATCATCCAAGAAACATGTTGATACTCTTGAGAAGCGAAAATATAACCATCCTCAGTCGGCGGAGCATTCAACTCAAACAATGGCCTCATTGCTTTCTTTGAGTCGAGATCATTTCTAAAAATTGTACAGGTATCTTCGATGGAATGTGGATGATTTTTAGATTTCATACTCATGGTTTAGACAAAGATTTTAGAGAATTACATTTGCAGAGAATCACACATGTAGAGAAATTAGAGGGGCAGTGTATGTGAATGTGTTTTTGTGAAAGTGTTTTTCAAAAGATAGCATGTGAAGAACTTATAAGCGTATTTTCATGAAGACAAAACAGTGAAAACATTGAAGAAATGGGAGAATCACAAGTAAAAAAAATAAAAAAATAAAAAAAATAAAAAAAAAATATATATATATATATATATATATATATATTGTGTTTCCAAGAATTGAGAAATGTATGTATGTATTTTGATGATTTCAAGAAGTATGTATCTTTATGTTTGTACTTTCAAGATTAAGTGGGGAAAATTGATTATAATTAGGCAAATTAATTAATGATATATTAGTAAACGAACAAAACAAAACATTCTCAATAAAAAAAAACATGATTATATAATTGGGACAAGAAAATAAGGAAAGTCAGCTTATATAAAAGGGACGAAATGAGTATATATTAAATTAGATTTTAATTTCTAAAATCAAGCATTCAATTATACAGGTTTCCAATTTAATGGTGACGATTGAATAGAGAGAATTACAAAGAACTCGCCAGAACCAATAACATCGATTCCCACCGCCAGAATCTAGTTAATTGAAACCAGGCGAACGATTAAGGTCACAAATTGGAAGTTGTCGGCATTGTGTATCAGAAAATCTAAAAAAGATAGAATCTACAGAGAACTCGCAGCAAATAACTTCGATTTCTCACCACTGGAATCTGGCTAATTGAAATCTGGTAGAAGACTAAGGTCACAAATCAGAAATTGTCGACATTTTGTTAGAAGATCGAATAAAGAGAATTTACAGAGAACTCGCTGAAGCAAAGAACTTTGATCTTCACCGTCAAAATCTAGTTAATTGAAAACCGTCAGATGATTGAGGTCACAAATTGGAAGTTGTCGGCCTTGTGTATCAAAACTTTTTATGGAAACAGTAACAATTGAGATCGGAGAAATTAATGGCCGGAGACAGGTTCTCTTGAATTTGTGACATGTAACCCATGCACCATGACATCTGACCTTTACGTGACCTGTGATACTGATTCAATGACCATGACCAATTCTCTAAGATCTGTGACGTGGAGATTAATCCGTTACATATGCAATATGACATGTAACCTGTGAACTTTTACACGTTACCTATAACATGCATTTTGACATGTGAACTTGAATATGTAGCTTGTTATCAGTGCATAAAGACATGTAACATATGATATGTAACCCGTTGACATGTGATTTGTGGCCTATAGTGTGTGACCAGTGATCTGAGTGTGACTTTCAACATGTAAACATGGATGTGACCTGTGGAAATTTATCCACGACCAATGCATGATGACCTGTGACCCATTACCACCAGATATTGACACAGCAATATGTCATGTAACCTGTGAACTTTTACATGTTACCTATAACATGCACTTTGACATGCGAACTTGAATCTGTAGCTTGTTATCAGTGCATAAAGACATGTAACATATGATATGTAACCCGTCGACATGTGATCTGTGGCCTATAGTGTGTGACCAGTGATCTAAGTGTGACCTTGACCTGTGGAAATTTATCCACGACCAATGCATGATGACATGTGACCTATCACCACCAAATATTGACACAGCATTTGACATACTATATGAACATGTGACCACTACCACCATAAAACCACCTCAAAAACCACCACTTAGATCGCCGCATGCAGCGACAAATCCATCGTCATTGTGCGCGGCACTTTGAGTGTGTCGTACACAGCGGTGCTTAGCTTGTCGTGTGCGACAATTTGAGCGTCGAGTTGTAGCAACAATCTGAGTTCGCCGCTATGAACTGAGATCGCTACTATAGTCAGCGCTCAGTGGCAACGACGCCGATGAAGAAAAGAATGACTGGTGAAGAAAATAGTAGAGATAGAATGGATAGCGTGTTCGGTAGAGATTAAAATCGGATTAAAATTGAAAAATTAGTCGTTATTGTTTATTAGACGAGTGAGAACCAATAACGACTATATTTTCAATTTTAATTAGATTTTAAGCGGTACCAAACAAGCTATGAATCTTATTTTTAAAATTGAAACTTAAAAAAAGAGTCCTGCTATAATTTTCATTTCCCTATTTTGCTCCAACTCTTTATGGTATGGATCCCTAGCCTCTTTTTAACCTATTCAAGGCCGTTAAGAACATATCTTCCAACCATATAATGCATAAAAGACGTCAAACAAGATTTTACAAGGCAATTAACATAAGATATTGAAGATTCAAAGCTCTTATTCAAGATTTCAAGCCAAGAAATTATATTTTCAAGTTCTTCCTTTTGTTATTTAATTCAGGTGATGTCTTTTCATAACTCTGTGTAATTTATACATAAGCATGTTAGGCTAAACTCCATATTATATTGGACGATGATGAGACCGTTGGATGTTTATTTCTAATTCAAATAAGAAGCAGTTTATTAAATTCTCGTGTTATTGATAGGTTATGCATACTTATATTATTATTTAATTGTTTGATCATCAATTAAATAACTTGTTGCTTATTGTAGTGCTGAGAAACTCACAATAAGTTTAGAATACTGCACAATTAACAAACAAAATTTATACAGAATTAAGCCATAATTCATTAAAATAACCAACAAAAACTCTAATTTAACAGCCTAAATAAGTGTAAAAATACACTTATCAATGGATACCTCAAGTGAGTAAACCTATTTTTTCACCTAACTCTTCTAATATATTGGAGATCGCTACTGCTAATTTTGGAATTGGAAGATCATTGTTTGGACCGTTTGGTGACGGGATTGAATTTTGAGGGGACGATTTAAGATTTGGCAAACCTTACAAGCCAACAAAATTTCTTCGTTAGTTTGTTTAATGAAGTTATTACCATCTTCATGGGGCATGTTTAAAATGCCCCAACCACTAGGCCTTAGCTTATCCATATCAACCCATTTCTCCCGTCGAAGCCCAGTAATAATACTTGATCCTAAATCGATCATCTTTATCTTCTTCAGTGCTGCAAGTATCTCAAATTGGCATCGGTCTTCCATCGTGATTCCCTGCTAAGAGAATTCTCACGTAGAGTGGCTTCCTGCAACGTGCAAAACTTCTCCAACATTAAAGATTTCAATTTTGCCTATGTCTTCACCGGCTGATGATGATCCAACCCATTGGAACCAAACTAAGGCTTCTCCTTTCGAGAATGCCACAGCCTTATCTAATTTATCTTCCTCCCTCATTGAATTAATGAGAAGATATTGCTCGGCACCTAATTACCCACACATAGGGATCGTTGCTGCAGAATTTCCAACACCTCCTTTCCCCTTGGATCTATTTGGTGCTTGCTCCTATAGTTTAACTTTTGAGACATAGATTCAATTATCTCCATTATATTATTAGTGCTCTTCTCCAAGCCGTTCCGAATCTCTATCAATCCTCTTTCATTTTCTTTATAGCAAAGTGTTCCCAGGTATGATCTGATACCATTTTGGTAGGATCTAGATCGAATTGAATATATTGGAATTGATATTCAATAACAAGAAGACAAGTTTTACCCCAGTTTGATGAGGATTAAAATCAAATTCTTAGTAGATTTTGATAAAAATTGGTAAAGTATGTGATTGAAAAGTAGTGGATCCCATGAAATATGTGGTTAAAATAAATTGTTGAGTTTAATTTAAATTAAAATATAGATTTAATCCTTATCGAACAGGGGCTTTATTTATATTTGTATATATAGAAATGAATTAAATGAAAATGAACTACAAATTCCAAGGCATTTGAGAGGCCGAATGATGGAGATACAAATAAAGATATAGATAGAATTTAAAAGTAGAGTTCGATTTCAAATATGTTATTTTAATTAGATTAGATTATTTTTAATATTTCGATAAAGTTATAATTTAGCATAATTTCGTTTATTTTTAGCTTTTATTAAATTATTTGTTATATAAATAAAGGGTGTTCATTGTAATTCATGACCCTTAATTATATGAATAAATCGATATCTTCTTTTGCCCTCAATTCTTCTCATTTTTGTACTCCCTTTATTTAAAGTTTAATTGTTTGTTGTTAAATATACTTTCCTGCATCAATTTGGTATCAGTGCAAATCTCATCCTTTAATGAAACAAACTTTTTGCTCTAAATCCAAAAACCAACACCCGACCCAACCATTTCCATCTAATCCATACACACGCCGACTCCTTTCACCACCCATCCAAGCCCTATAACCACTTTCATACTCAAAAAACCTTTAAATAGCAAAAAAATAAAAGAATTCTTATAGACAACTGCAACAGTTTTTTCCTCTTTAGTTTTAAAAAAAAAAAAAAAAAAAGTCTGAAAAAATTGTAGCAGATTGTCCAAATGTTCTTTAGTTTAGTTACTGCATTAAGTTTTAAAAAAACAGTTTTTTTTGTTGCAATCATTTTTTTCTTGAAGTCAGTCTACAGCGTTGTTCCTTGTGCTCATCATTATGCACAACCAATTGAAAATTTCGTAGGTGACTTGCATAAGTAGTTATTATTTGGAGTTCAATATCGATACTTGAATAGAAGAGAGAGCCCTCCCTAATCAGATAACATTTTTTTGGACGATTTGTAGCTTCAATTGTCACATGATCAATTTCGTTATTTAGTTCATAAGGATCGCCTCCTTGTTATAAGTTCTGATATACGTGCTCTCCGGGGTTTAGTACAGACACTAATCAAGACAAAAGATTGACATCCTTAAAGTATGAAGTTTCAGTCTACCTCGTGGAAGTCGATTTTTCTCAACAAGAGAAAAATGATACAAATATAGATAAAGGTATAGATATAATTTAGATAGGATTTTAGAAATAGAGTTTGATTTCAAATATGTTATTTTAATTAAATTAGATTAGTTTGAATATTTTGAAAAAGTTATAGCTTAATAGAAGTTCGTTTACTTTTAGCTTCTTATCGATTACTTGCTCTATAAATAAATGGCTTATATATTGTAATTCACAACCCTTGATTATATGAATAAACTGATATCTTCTTTTTTCCTCAATTTCTTCCCTCCTTTGCACTCCTTTTTCTTTTCTTAATCTTCAATTCAATTATTCATTGCCAAATATATGCCACTGAGCACTAAAACTCTTTTATTACCTTTAAATTTATTGACTCCTACTTGATTTATTACATAAGCTTCCTAAACTATCTACCCCCCTATTCTCAATTACCAATTGGTAACCTATCAGTTTTCAACCAAGAAAATATATTTCTCAATGCAACTATCTTATTAGAACATTCAGGAAATCTTATAGCTAAGTAAATTTGTATCTCTCTTTCCCCGAACGATAATATTGCACGGGAGCCAAAGGGCACTTATGGCATGTGCAAAAAGAAGAGAGGGGTTAGCGGGAAAATGTAGGATTGATTGATATATAATTATTACGTCAGTCTCGTTGTCAGTAAATAGATAGATGCTCCAAGATCGAGTGACTTATTGCTGAAGCCAAGTTCATACCACATAACATGATTCAAGAAATCAGCTAAAAATCCTCATTTGTGAATTCGGTACATGACCAACAGGAAGAAGTTAATATAGCATCAAACCTTGTTTTGCATGAAAGAACAAAGCATATTGAATAAGACTAATATGAGAACACCCTCCATGGAAGATAATTTTTACATTAAGTCTGCAAGTCAAATGAACCAGTTATTGGCCAAAATTTAGTGTGGTTGGATGACTTGTACATCTATAACAGGATCGGAACATATTATTTATAATGCTCCAACTTGAGAGGGAATTTCAAAAATGTCAAGTTTTAAAAGTGTGCTGGAGTAATATATAGATTTTAGTTTTTGAAAAAGAAAAAAATACAAGTTTAAACAATGGCATTCATCGAAAGTTTTCCGTAAATTGACCAAGTGACAACCACCAAGATACGCACATTAATTAACCAAACTACGGCTCGCCCCATTAGAATTGTTTGTCACAGACTTTTCTAAGTGAAAATGATTTTTTTTTTTTTTTTTTTTTTTTTTTTTTTGGAGAATGTGTGGATATAAACTCGGGAAAAGTTGTGGCTCCCATAGTATGTATGGTTGAAAATGATTTTAAAAAAATCTGCCAAACAAGGCTTTGATCTCATTGTTGTTGACTGACATATTCTCCCAAATAAATGATTTCCCATATTATTTCATTTTTAACATAAAATGGAATGGCTGCATATGTTGGCATCAGAAAATTATATTTCAACTTCTTTATGTTAAATAGAAGTCTTGTGCTGAAAATAATGCCAACACAGAAGACCCCACTCGATTGCAAACACTGGCATGCCTCTTACAAACTTGATAAACTACCACAAACAAATGCATGAACCTCACAGTCTTTTAAATGGCTGAATGAAGCGCATGAAGTCTCCCATTAAATGTCTAAATTTCAGGACATGTTCAGTGACAGTAATTTCAGCAGCCAGTTCACAAGCTGCAGTGGCGGATTTAGGGCTACAGCCCAGTGTAGTCCAAGCCCAGATGCATTAAATTAGGGCAAAATTGATTTTAGCCCACTATTTTAGCACAGTAAAGATTTTCCTAATTTAGCCCATTATTGAGTAGCCCAAAATGAAAACCCAATTTCTTCCCAAATACCCAAACCACCAAGGTCCCAAACCCTTACCATTTTCAATTTTCACGTGCATTTGAACTCCCAAATCTGAAATTTCCGCCCCTGGGAACCGGCGAACCCTTTCACCGCCACTCGCCACCGTCCACCGTCCTTCTCCTTCACTTCTTCAGCCAGCAGCTCAAGTGCTCACTGCTCAACCAACTTCTTCACTCGCCACCGTCCTTCTCCAGTTCTCCTTCACTTCTTCAGCCAGCACCCAGCAGCTCGTGCTCAACCAACTTTTCCGACCACCGCCGAATTTATTCATCAAAATCAACACGGTTTGAGGCTTCACCACTTTCATATTCTTAGAACTTTAATCTATTTCAATTTTCAGTATTTGATTTTCCAGCAGCTTATCTATTTAAGTGTTCTGTCTGTGACTGCAGCATTCACGGCTTGAGGCTTCACAAATTCCACTTGGTCCAGCAGCTTCAGCTCCCTTCAGGCTTCAGATTCAGCTCCAACTTCCACTTTCAGGTTATTGTTATTTCATTCGATTTAGTTAATTGTTAATTTGTTATTGTTATTTAACTATGATTGAGTGAGAAATGTGGGGATAAAAATTGTGAAATTGTGAATTGTTTGTGAATTGTTATTGTTATTTAACTATGATTGAGTGAGAAATGTGGGGATAAAAATTGTGAAATTGTGAATTGTTTGTGTCTTTGTGAATTTTATTGTTATTTAACTATGATTGAGTGAGAAATGTGGGGATAAAAGTTGTGAAATTGTGAAATGTTTGTTAATTGTTATTGTTATTTAACTATGATTGAGTGAGAAATGTGGGGATAAAAGTTGTGAAATTGTGAAATGTTTGTTAATTGTTATTGTTATTTAACTATGATTGAGTGAGAAATGTGGGGATAAAAGTTGTGAAATTGAATTGTTATTGTTATTTAACTATGATTGAGTGAGAAATGTGGGGATAAAAGTTGTGAAATTGTGAAATGTTAGTTTGAGAATTCATGTTAAATTTTCAAAATGAGAGCTTTGTGCTTATTTCATATCTTTATGCTTTTAGGTTTAATATGGAAGAAGATCGACCTTCTTCCAAGAAATGAAGAACTTTGTTATCTTTCTTTTCGAAAAGCAACAAACATCAGAGTATTCTAATTTCTACAACTACCATTCCGAATCCAATTTTATCTCCTGAAGTTGAACGGCCTTCAGCTTCTAGTTTTAATTCAGAACCATCTGATTCTATTGAACGGGACCTAGGAAAAAGAAATCAAATATGTGAACATCCATTTAATGAACGCGATCAGATTAGGCGAGCCTATCTAAATGTTGGACCGTACCAACCAAAACTTTTGGACTATCAGAGTAAAGAATTTGGAAAGCAGAAACGTCGATTTCAGGAGCGTTGGTAAGAACAGTTTCCTTGGTTGGAATATTCACCTTCAACACATAAGGCATATTGTTTTTATTGTTTCCTTTTTCTCAATGATAGTGCTCCATCTAATATTTCATCGTTGGTTACCGTTGGATTTGATAATTGGAAAAGGGTTAACCAAGGCAGTAAATGTGCATTTCTTATTCATATTGGTACAACATCTGCATCGTATCATAATAGTTGTACGAGAAGAGCTGAAGATCTAATGATACTGACTCAACATATTGACAAGGTAATGCATTCTGCATCAATGGAGGAAAAACAGAAAAATCGTTTGCGTCTGAAGACCACTATTATGAGTGTTCAATGGTTAAAACTTCAAAGTTGTTCCTTTAGGGGCCATGACGAATCTCCATCTTCAATGAATCGTGGGAATTTCATTGAAATGGTGGATGCATTTGGAAAAATGAATACAGAAGTAGGAAAAGTTGTGTTAGGTAATGCTCCCAAAAATGCTACGTACACATCTCCAGACATTCAAAAAGAGGTTTTAAACATTATGGCCAATAAAGTTCGACAAATAATTCGTGACGAAGTTGGGGATGCAAAGTTTTGTATTCTAGTTGATGAAGCACGGGATGAATCTTCACGAGAACAAATGGCCATTGTCTTGAGGTATGTGACTAGTAATGGAATATTGACAGAACGGTTTTTGCAATCAAAAGTGTTAGTAACACTACTTCATTAACTCTTAAGAATCAAATTTCTGATGTTCTTGTCCGTTTCAATCTTCAAGTGCAAAACATGAGAGGCCAAGGGTATGACGGTGCTAATAATATGCGTGGTACTTGGAATGGCCTACAGGCATTATTTCTTAGAGATTGTCCATATGCATACTATGTCCATTGTTTTGCTCACCGTTTACAACTCACATTGGTTTCTGCAGTTAGGGATGTCTCAGATATTAATGATTTTTTTCTCGTTTGGATTGTGTTATTAATATGATTACATCGTCTCCTAAGCGTATTACTGAGTTGAAAGGTGTTCAAAGAAAAGAAATTGAGCATTTGTTGGAAATTGGAGAACGAGAGTCAGGAAGTGGGGCTAATCAGATTGGTAATTTGCAACGAGCCGGAGGTACTCGTTGGTCTTCTCATTATAGCTCTGTGAAGAGTTTGATTGATATGTATGCTGCAACGTGCAAGGTGCTTGAGTATCTTAGTGATCATTTTCCAAATGGAAGATCTCGGTCCGAAGTTAGTGGTGTATACAAAAGCATGACATTTGAATTTGTATTTATCTTGCATTTAATGCGTAGAATATTGGCAATTACAGATGTACTTTGTCAGGCCCTTCAAAAGAAAACTCAAGACATCTTAACTGCTATGAGATTTGTCCATACTACAAAAGGCATCCTTCAAGCATTGAGAGAAGATGGCTGGGAAGAATTTCTTCAAGAGGTGAACCTTTTTTGCGGAGAAAATGATATACATATACCTGACTTTGATGGTTCATACATGGTTGGTCGTTCTCGTGGTCGTGAGTATCCTACCATTGAACATCATTATCACTTTGATATCTTCAATGCAGCCGTAGATTTTCTGATGATGGAGTTAGATACAAGATTTAATGAGACATCATTAGAACTCATTTCCCTCAGTACGGCTTTGGATCCACAAAATTCTTTTGAATCATTTAACATGGATAATATTTGTAAGCTTGCAGGGAAGTTTTATCCTGAAGATTTTACATAGCAAGATATTTATTGTTTGAAAATTGAGTTGCAACATTATCAGAACGTGTGATTTTTTATCCTCGATTTCAAGTGCCTACACTGTCTGATTTATGTCGGGAATTGGTTGCAAGTAGAAGGTCGGAGAGTTACGTCATTTTGACTAAGTTGATTTGTTTAGTACTTACACTACCAGTTTCAACAGCGAATGTGGAACGAGCATTTTCAGCAATGAAACATGTGAAGACGGAAATTCGTAACAAAATGGATGATGGTTTTCTGGCCGATTGTTTAACACTAAACATTGAACGAGAATTTAGTATGAATTTAGATCTAGATTCTATTATAGATGAATTTTATGCTATAAAACATCGTCGGGTACAACTGTAATAGGTAACATTGCATTACAATTTTCCTTGTTATATATAAATTTTATTCGTACATTACGTTTTAAAAATTTTAGCCCCCCGTATGATGAATTCTTGGCTCCGCCCCTGACAAGCCGGCTAAGGGAAGAAAAATGTCAGCACTCAGAAATTCATCGCTTTTTTGGAGTATTCCCTATCTTATGATTTTTCAGTCCTGAACCAATCTCATTGAGACTTACTTTCAATAGAAATCAAAAATTCTGAATTGGGCAGGTAATTTCTACCCAGCTTTAAGATAAACAAAGTGGAACAGATTTCAAGTCGATATTAAAAACACACAAGTTCTTTAAATATCTAAATGACAATATCCATCAACTTGAACAAATGAAAGCATGAAAAAGCGCAAAAATTTGTAGGACACTTACTACCTAAGGATTGAAGCACATACCTGGCACTCGATTAACACATGCTGCAAGCCTTTCTTTGACAATGCTTTCAGCCAGTTTTTTCCCTGATCCCAATACAACAACAGAAATCAATAGACAAGGACTATTTCCACATAATAATTTCTATTGTGTTATCATTGCATGTGGATTGCTATATATATTCAATAAAGGATATAATTGATATTTCTTGAATAAATATACACATTTAAAAAGATAGATCAACCAAAAATTAAGAAAATATTGAAACAGAATTAGATTTTAAGGTGTTATCAGTCTAAGTATCCTTGAACTACAAAACCAAATATTTGGGAGGCTCGGTGAACAATTCACAGAAAGGATTGGAGCACCTCCCAAGCAACAGTAAGAGAGCTTCAATAATTGAAAATTATACAAGTGTCAATAGTGTGCCTATATAAAGTTAAAGCTTGATAAAAACTTTATCCATGAAAATAATACTTGGCTGATGCTAACTTAATGATAATTACTAAATTATAATCATCTAAAAAATAGGCAAATAAAGGCATTTCATATCTTCTTCATTCGGCGTTTAATATCTTTTTCATTATATCTCAAACTAATATGATAACATCCAGAAGCTAATCAGGGAAAAAAGGCCAAACACACTGCAAAACTCTCTATAAACTACGCAGTTCAACCAAATTTTAGCAATTCTATGATCCCCAGTCATCAGCGTGATGGTGTGTGTGTGGGTGGGCGGGGGTGGGGGTGGGGGGAAGTGAAATACATACCTGCTTCTTTGTTTGGAACAGTAACGTATACAACGATGCTGGGGACTGTCTTGCTTTCCATTTTTATACTATGATTGCTCCTATGCTGTGATCTAAATACGTTGAGAAAAAATGCAACCTCATATGTTAATTTTCACTGTGAAACATATTGCCATGAAAATGATATGCATACGTTTGCCTTGTTATCAGGCATGTGGAGTGAAATATTACCGTAAGTGAGGGACTAGGGGGAGGGACCGAGCACAACCATTTTTGGAGGAGAGAGAAATATAAGGGCAGAGATTGGAAAGACCCAAACTAAGCACACAAAACGCACCCACCAAAGGCAGTCGTCGACGGATCACTGTGGAGGAGATAATGGATGAGAGTCTCAATGCCATGTGAATTTGCAAATTGGGTTGGCTTTATAGGGACAATTATTACCTGATACCATAATGCACCACTAAGCATTTGAGACCCTCAAGGAAAAGAAAGGTGTTCCTATTTTCCCAGTTATCTAAGTTACCAGACCAGTGGATCCAATACTACTTCCAACAATTCAAATTGTAAAGCATTCGATATTCAAATTATGAACAAAAAGTATAAAACGCGAAAAACCAAATATTCATTTATCATAAAAAAAAAAACAAAAAATATTTTGGTTCGAAAAAATCATGCCACTCGCAAATAATTTTCTTGTTCTACAATTTAGAAGAAAAGGCAAATATTCATAATGTAAGCTATCTATCTACGACAAAGTCCAAAAACTATAATCCAGCGGGTAAAACCTTATTTCAACCAATACTTTGGCTAGACCCTGAACCTAATTAAAATAATTTGGCACATCGAGAGTGCATCTCAATAGAATCTACTAATTCTAGCTTCAAATAACAAGCAGAGCTCAGTTCACTAGCATAGGTATAATAAACAGCAACAAACACGTGCAAATCCATATTACAGACAAAATATACAGGATTCTTGTGCAAAGTCAACCAGAAATTCTTGCCTTCAAAGTTAACGCAAAACCCTAATAAGAATGGAAAAATATACTGAGTTTAATCAAAATTCAAGAAGAAGAAAAAAGACTGTGTGGATGGGGAGAAACGAAGAAGAAGCGAACCTTATTGCCCGAAGGGATGGAAGATTGTAGCAGCTAGTCTAATTTGAAGTTTGAAGTTAAAAAGATCATTATTTTAAGCCCGATTTTGCTTAAAAAGTTGATAAAATTTTTGAATAAAAATCAACATTTAATTTAATTGCGGTTTTGGACAACTTTTGAACCATGATAAAATTGTGATGATCAATCCCTGTTTAAAGGTCATTATTTGTTTTAAATAGTAATTTTTATTTTTTTTGAGAGTGCAATTAAAAAGTAGGTAAAAGTTTTGGATTTATATGTAAAATTGTGGTTGAAAATTAAAGAGTTTTGACAAATAGGGCTTAAACTTTACAAAAACTGATTTTTAAGGAAATAGTAACCAATAGGGACTAATTTACATGCTTTACATATACACGAAGTAAATTATAATTATAAATAATTTCATAATTAAGGAAATAGTAACCAAAAGCAATTGTATTTTTAGGGAAATTTGCATCCAGGTCCCCAAGCATTGACCTCAGTAGTACTTGGATCCCCATTCTTCATTTTTGGCACTTTAATCCTCCAACTCATACATTAGCTATGGTGCAATTGGATCTCAAGGCCCACTCCAATCTTGCACCGAAGTTTACGGTACATTTTGTACCATTTTGTATCAAATCTTGCAATAAATTGAAAATCATCTTCAATCATTTCCTCAAACGAACAGTATTTAATCATTTCTGCATTTTTTTTATTCTTAACAATTTATTTATTTATTTGAAAAATTATTTATTTATTTTCAAACTACAAAAATTACTAAATAAATAATTACATTAAATTAGTGAAAATATTGAATTTATTATTAATAATAATAATAATTTATTGTACAATAAAAATTTATAACAAAAATGGACCAAAATACCCTTAACCAATTTTTATTTTTATTTTTTTGCAAAGTGAAAGAAAATGGCAAAATGGTATTTAAACATTTTGGTGCAAAGTGGTGCAACACTATTGTTGGAGGAGATTTGCACCAAATATTTGGTGCAATTTGGTGAATTATGATGCAATGGTGCAAGGTTGCAAATGCTCCTCTTATTAGACCCTAATTTTTTAAAATTAATTTTTTTGATCAATCATTTTATCTGATCTATTACTTTTATCAACTTTTCAACAATATATTTACACCAATTCTTACTAAAATGTAAGAAAAAAAATTTAATTTTATCCAAACCGAATAGGAGTTTAGTTGATAGTTACCGTCCATTATGTTGTTAAAACTCTCGAATGTGTTGTATGTGGTAAGGTTGGATAGGGTCCGGTTCGATTTGGTTCTAAAGAGAACTGAATTCGAACTTTTGGGTATTTATAAATGGAGCCATCGGGTCCAAATTTAATTATGGAACCGTTCATTTCAATTCGATTCTATTCGGTTCCCGAGTTTCATACAATAATTATTTTTTTATATTTACAACAATATTACATTAATTTGACTATGACATGTTAACTCTTACAAAATAAAATAGTACAATCTCGTGATATCTTTTTCGCCTTTCTTTTTTGAGTTCTTTATAGATTTGATTGTTAAAATTAGAGAAATGTGAAAATAGCGAGTTCACAATAATAGAACGTCAGAAACGACAATATGGCAGAATGAGATATTTTGGTAAAACTTATGTCAATTTGATTACGTTGATATTGGCTGAAAATTAGAAATAGTATAATCATATTTTAGGTTTGGACTAAATTAATTAGTTAGCAAATTTAATTAAAAATAAAATAATTTGACTTATTTAAAATTAAAAATTAAAAAAATTATGAAGATTCAGTTCTTCGATTCTTGGTCTAGAATCGAGAACCGAACTAAACTCATCGATTATCGATTCAGATAATTGTTCGCTTGAAAATATACCGCAAGTGCACGGGTAGCGTACAAGTAATCAAGTGGACTTTCAGAGTCCGAGATACCGATCCTTCGATGAATGACTATTTAATTATACAAGAATTGAATTAGTTTTAGCAATAGAAACACACACAATTCATTTTGAGTTTTTTTTTTAAATAAGAGTAAACGATTTGTTAATAAAAAATAATTAAAGATAACAAAGTTAACTTAAAATAAACAAGGTTCAAATTTGAGAAAAGTTGGAAGGTTAAAATGGCTGGGATTCATGATTTCACTTAACCATCACTTAATCAATTTTCAATAAGCAAATTAGCAAACTACTTATTTTCTATGTTTGACCTGATTTTCCTATTTTAGCCAATTAACTCTCTAGCGTCAAATTGGCCTTAATTAATTGAATTAATTTACTATATCTCTATGTCGAGCGTCAAAGCCCAATGAATTGCATTAATTCGTTGTGAAAATATCTCAAAAGGTCACCTAGGTTATGAATATATCTCTATCTTCTACAAGAACCTATGGTATTTGCTATTTGGTTTAAAATGCATAATATCTCTCGATTATTGTACACTTCACTCGACACAATCATTTAATGGTCAAACAAATGAAAGGAAATCAATACTGTTGATGTTGAAAAATTAATTACAGGATTCAAGCCAACTTAGAGATCGAATACGAATTTACTAAGGGATTAATCAAAGGATTGAAAATAGTAAATCTATAATCCATGTTCTAATTATAGGAGATATTTGAAATACGAGAGAAATGTGAGAAGTCTCTTTTTTTTTTCTCTTCGCTTCCTTGGCTTTATATAGGAGAAGTATGCATGCATATAGTACCCCTATCTTTTCAATCATGATGTCGAACTAGATAAGTACATATGTTGGTGCAATAGGATTGGTGGCCGAGCTTACACATGCTCAAAGTTGATTAGTAGCTTATATATTCTGTCAGTGATTCTTAATCATTATTCACTATCCCACCTAGAAGGACTACACAAGCTTCTTGAGTAAGTCACTGGAGATCCGAGCTGAACTCACATCCTGAGCTCGCGTTGTCGTCTCTCCATTGAGTGAAACGAGCCGAACTAAGCGACATCAGATGTCGGTGTCAACAGTTACCCTCGGGTCAGGTCTTACTTAGGTGAGGAACTGACCTTTTTGAAATATCCTGGCACAACTTCCAATTTTTAGTAATAATACCCTTCACAAGTATCAGGGACGCGTGTCGCCTTATGAGCTGGCAGGTACCTTTCTTCTTCTAGAAGCATTAATTGACAGTCGTTAATTTATTTAATTCACATCCCAATGGTTCAGATTTCACCTTTTGACATTCCTTTACTTTCAAATTACCTTTTCACTTTTCATTTCCGGTACTTTAGCATTCCAAACTTCCCAGATTTCTGCTCCACTAATTTTTTGCCTTTTTGTTCTTTTTGAGTAAGGTCAGTGTCCAGGTATTCTTTCTCCAATTAGAGTACCTCTCTTTTTACGTGTTTATTTTTCTCCACTTTGCTTATATAAGTTTCGACAAATCTCATGTGCAGTCCTGGGGAAATCAACAGGAAGAAGCTACACCATATTCGTCCACCCAATCCTTTAGTCCCTCTTTTGCCAGTTCAGACTGCTAGGAAGTGTTTTCCCCCATCCCTATCACCTTCTTTTATCCTCCACCCCACCTCCTAACCCTATCTCAAACTCACCTAGGAGTATGGAACATAGACGTAAGATAAGAGATGAGAGGGCACAAGAGGAAAGTAATAGTAGGGACCGAACTTGGGGGTAATCACCGCATATTCTTTGGCAGCGATTAGGGCTAAATATAACATCCCCATTCTGTAGAATTAGAAATCTCTTCCTTCTTCTGACCAAGCTAACACTCCCCCAACAGGATGCGTTGCCCTTAATATCAATATTCTTCAGGTTGGTCTGAGACTTCCTTTCCCCAAAGTTATCCGCTCATTTTCTCTTCTTGGGGAATAGCCCCTACCCAGCTGTGTCCAAATGGGTGGAGGACTCTAGTTGCGATCTGAATTTTATGGAAGCAATTAGGTCATCCTGAACTAGACGTATCCCAGTTCAGTTTTCTCTTTTCTTTTAAGAAAGATGGGAAAAATACGGGGTGGTGGTACACTAGTGTTAGGCCTAGGACATGCGGTCCCTTAGTATTAGATACCCCTTCGTCGATTAAGGGATTGAAAGAAGAATTTTTTTAATATTTTGGGGGATTGGCAGTTCCATCCTGAAGAGGTAGATAGGGAGGATATAGTTCCTATCCTTTATCATTCTTTTTGTAAGTAACAGCTTGTCATGCCTTCGTACTTTTACTATTTGACAGAGGTCTGATTCCCTTTGCTTTTATTTTGCAGTTTACCGACCTTGTCACCTGAGTTCGACTATTCAGAGACGTGCTGACTCCATCTGAGCTCTTTCCGATCGAGAGAGATCTTGTAAGTTTGTGATCTCCACTGACAATTTGTTCCACGCCGGGCTGTTTCGAGCTCTGCCTCCAAGTCCTGTATCAAGTGGACCTGCTGCCATAGCTCACTCTCTTCCTCGTAAGTTAGCTCAACATCTTTATTAATTTTATTCTTTTCGATCAGATATTGATACTTCTTTTCTTTTTTATATTTAGACCGACAACCAGCCATGCTGAATTTTCGTGCTGCTAGAGCGGCTAAAGCAGCTGAAGCTGCTAAGAGGAAGAAAGAGAGGTAGCGGACAAAGAACAGAGCCGACCTGAGGTGACGAAATCAAATCATGAGGCCGAGCTTCCCCTTCAAAGACGGCGTTCAACAGAACCTCTTACTGCACCATCTCCCACTATTCTTCCAAGCTCGTCTATTCCTTCGGTGACCCATATTATTGCAACAGCCTCTTCATCTAAATCTCAGGAGAGATGTCCTGACCTTCAAAGACCAGATATTGAGAGCTTAGTAGGGCACTGACCTGAGATTTTTTTGGACTTCCTTCGATCTCCTTCCCCAGCAAGGGAGTCAGTCGCTGTCTTCCCCTCACCTCTCAAAGAGTCTGCTATCCTCATGACAAGGAGTTGGAATGACAAGGAGCAGAACTATCTGGCAGAGATGCCCATGGGAGAAAGCATCATGTTAGCTCAGCTTCACTGTCACCGAGCTATTCTTCAATTGACCTCAGTGGCTAATAAGGTAGTATTCTAAGAAGCCTTTTGATAAAAGTTTTCTTCATTCTTACTGAGTGTTTAGCCTTGGACTTTATGCTTCTCAGGTCAAGGTTGAGCTCGATTCCGTACTTGAGTTCAAAGAGTGAGCCAATAAACTTTTTGCCGAAGTCGAGGCGGAGAGATCGGCCTTTACTAAGGAGATGAGAGGTTATGAGGACTGTCTAAACAAGATGGGGGAAGAACTTAATGCCAGCCTCACTACCCAGCATAAGTTAATGGATGACAACAAGGCCCTACAAATCTGGGGTGAAAAGGAAAATGCCAGAGCTGAAAATGAGAAGAAACGAGTTGACGAAGCAGTAGCTCAGGCAGTGGCTACCAAGGCGGTGGAGGAATGGAGGCCTCCCCAGAGTTTAACGTAATAGCTCAAGAGGCTTACGTCCTGGCTATAGGTGAGATTATCAAGTTTATCAACCAAAAGAAGTCAGACAGGGATACTAAATTTTCGATGGATGCTCAGGAAGAGCAGGAGAAAGAGGTTGAGCAGATGTTGAAGGCAATTGAGGCCAACAAGGCTCTAGGGAAAATGTCACTTCCCTGGATCCTCCTATTTCTTAATTTCTCCATATGTATTTTTGCTAGTTCCTTTTAAAACTTTTGTAATGTCTTTGCCTCTTTATGAATGAAAAGTTGGAACTCTTTCTATTTCCTTTCAAATCCTGCTAGTTTCAATGATTACTCAAGAGATAATCTTCGATAATATTTACGAACTAACTTGCTTGACCCAAGCGTTGGCACTAAATGCTTTTAAGGCACATACTTGCTGAAGTCATTAATTATATTAAGTGTTGCAACACTTACAGCCTTAATTCAGCCTGCTTCGTGAGCAGGACTTTGTTAATTCCTTGTAGGAATTGCACTAAGTGTTGCAGCACTTACAACCTTAGCTCGGTCTGCTTCGTGAGCAGGGCTTTGTTAATTCCTTGTAGGAATTGCACTAAGTGTTGTAACACTTACAACCTTAGATCAGCCTACTTCGTGAGAAGGGCTTTGCTAATTCCTTGTAGGAATTGCACTAAGTGTTGCAGCACTTACAACTTTAGCTTGGCCTATTTCGTGAGCAGGGCTTTGTTAATTCCTTGTAGGAATTGCACTAAGTGTTGCAGCACTTACAACCTTAGCTCGGCCGGTTTCGTGAGCATGACTTTGTTAATTCATTGTAGGAATTGTACTAAGTGTTACAACACTTACAACCTTAGCTCGATCTGCTTCGTGAGCAGAGCTTTGTTAATTCCTTATAGGAATTACACTAAGTGTTGCAGCAGTTACAACCTTAGCTTGGCCTGCTTTATGAGCAGGGCTTTGTTAATTCCTTGTAGGAATTGCACTAAGTGTTGTAGCACTTACAACTTTAGCTCGGCCTGCTTCGTGGGCAGGGCTTTGTTAATTCCTTATAGGAATTTCACTTAGTGCTGCAGCACTTACAACCTTAGCTCGGCCTGCTTCGTGGGCAGGGCTTTGTTAATTCCTTGTAGGAATTGTTCCAAGTGTTGCAACACTTACAACATTAGCTTGGCCTGCTTCGTGGGCAGGGCTTTGTTAATTCCTTGTAGGAATTGCCCTAAGTGTTGCAGCACTTACAACCTTAACTTAGCCTGCTTCGTGAGCATGGCTTTGTTAATTCCTTGTAGGAATTGCACTAAGTATTGCAACACTTACAATCTTAGCTCGGCCTGCTTCGTGAGCAGGGCTTTATTAATTCCTTGTAGAAATTGTACTAAGTGTTGCAGTACTTTCAACCTTAGCTCGGCCTGCTTCGTGAGAAGGGCTTTGTTATTTCCTTGTTGGAATTGCACTAAGTGTTACAGCACTTACAACCTTAGCTCGGCCGCTTCGTGAGCAGGGCTTTGTTACGAACAACATTATCAAGAAAACATATTTTCTTATTCATGAACAACCACAAAACACAACCTCCTACTGGTAATATTTCTTAAGGTGTTCCACGTTCCAATGATGTAACAATGGTCGTCCTTCCATGTCTTCTAATTCATAGGCCCCTTTAAGTAGTATCTTGCTTACTTTGTATGGGCATTCCCAGTTTGGCCCCAGAGACCCAGTGTTCTACTCTCTTGTAGCCAAAAAGACCTTCCTTAGTACGAGATCACCAACCTCAAATTTCCGTTCCTTCACCTTTTGATTATAATACCTCACATTGCGTTGCTTGTAGACAGCATTTCTGATTTCAGCATCGTCCCTTTTCTCTTCTACCAAGTCCAGTTCCCCTCATAGTGCTTGTTCATTTCTATCCTTTTGATACATTGAAGTTCTTATTGAAGGGATTTCAATCTCAAGCGGGATAACTGTTTCTACTCCAAAAGTTAAAGAGAATGGAGTTTCTCCAGTACTATTTCTAGTAGTGGTGCGATAAGACCATAGCACACTGGGGAGCTCTTCCGCACATCCTCCCTTAAGAACATCAAGTTTCATTTTTAGCGTATGCTTGATGATCCTATTAATAGTTTCAACTTGACCATTGGCTTGAGGGTGATTTGGTGTAAAGAAATGTTTTTGTATTCCAAGCTCCTTGAAAAGTTCGCAAAGCGAGTGTTATCGAACTGTTTTCTATTGTATGTCACAAAGGAATGAGGTATCCCAAATCGGCACACGATCAACTTCAACCCACTTGGTGAAATAATCGACTGTCACAATGGCAAACTTCGTACTACTTTTCCCGTGGGCATGGGACCGATTAAATCGACCCCCCATTTTGACAAAGGCCAGGGAGCCATTACATAATTCAGCTATCTAGGTAGGAGTTTAATGTTTGAAGCAAATCGCTGACACTTGTCACACTCTCTGGCAAATTCCAGTGCATCTTTTTTCATAGTTGACCATAAGTATCCTTGACGTATAAGTTTATGAACCAATGACTGCCCCCAGCATGATTCCCACATATGCCCTCATGTACTTCTCCCATGGTATGTAGCGCTTCCTCTTCATTTAAGTATCATAGTAAGGGTATGGAATATCCCCGCTTATACAAATACATCGTCAATCAAAGTGTAGCGAGCTGACCTTATTCGTAATTTCCTTGCCATAATAGGATATTCTGGGTATATGCATGTTTGTAGATATAAGATGATACCGTCCATCCATGTTGGTTTGGGATCAGTTACTATATGAATGGTTCTAAATTCGTGAATGGTTGGGCGACGGATTCTCCCTATTGGTATGCTGTCAAATCTCTCAATTCCTTCACTTGTTGCTAACCGGGCTAAGGCATCGGCATGCCCATTTTGAGTTCGTGGAACTCTTTCAACCTGAACGCTTCCAAACTTCTGTAGTTCTTTCTTGATAAGCTGAAGATATTTATTCATCCTTTCTTCTTTTGCCTGATATTCTTTATTGACCTGATTTACTACTAGCTGCGAATCACTGCATGCGATCAAGTTGTTAATTTTCATTTCACTTGCCATCTTTAGACCATCTATGAGGGCCTCATATTCGGCCTCATTATTAGAGACATTGAAATCAAATGGTAGTGCTTCGCAGAACAATTGCTGATTCAGACTTATTAACACAACTCCAGCTCCTACTTGTTCGTATGTGAAGGATCCATCAACAAAGAGTTTCCAAGGTAAGTGATGGAATGATTCTTCTATTTGGTCCGAGTTGAACTCAGCAATGAAGTCAGCGAGAGCTTGGGCTTTTACGGAAGCACGTGACCTATATTTTATGTCGAATTGACTGAGCTCAACTGACCATTTCACCAATCTTCCTGAAGTATCAGGCTTTTGTAGCACTTGCCTTAGTGGATGATTAGTTAAGACGTCAATGGGATGTTCCAAGAAGTACAGTCTTAGTTTTCGAGCTGCTATAAGTATTGCGTAAGCCAATTTTTCCAGCTGGGAACAACGAGTTTCAGCATCATGCAAAGCCTTGCTAACATAATAAATTGGGTGTTGTGCTCTTTCCTCCTCCCTGGCTAGTACTGCACTAATAGCGTGCTCTGAAAAAAGTTAGGTAGAGCATCAACGTTTCTCCTATTTTTGGCTTTGACAGTACTGGTGGTTGCATCAATTGTGACTTTAGCTGGTCAAAAGTGAGTTGGCACTCTGATGTCCATTCAAACTTTTCCCCCGTTTTAATGTATCAAAGAAAGGTCTGCATTTATCTGTTGATTTTGACATGAAGCGGCTAAGGGCGGCTATGCGTCCTGTCAAACTTTGAACTTCCTTGGGCCTAGTTGGGGGACACATTTCAATAATGGACCTTATTTTTTCTGGGTTAGCCTCAATTCCTCTACGGTTTACCATGTATCCTAAGAACTTTCCCAAGCTTACGCCAAGGCACACTTGTGGGGATTCAATTTCATTCTGTATGTCCTCAGGATCTCGAACATTTCGGCAAGATGTCATTGATGATTCCTTGCATCCGTGCTTTTGACCAACATGTCATCCACATATACTTCTATGGTTTTTCCAATTTGCTTAGCGAACATAGAGTTAACCAAGCATTAGTAGGTGACAACAGCATTCTTGAGGCCAAATGGCATCACTTTGTAACAATAGAGACCCCTATCGATAATAAAGGATGTGTGTTCTTGGTCATGTTCATATATGGGGATCTGATTGTAACCCAAATATGCATCCATGAAACTAAGCAGGTCATGTCCGGCTGTAGCGTCCACCATCTGATCTATTCTTGGCAAGGAAAAGCTGTCCTTAGGACATGCTTTGTTTAGGTCAGTGAAGTCGATACACACCCTCCAATCCCCACTATTCTTTTTGACCAACACAGGATTGGCAATCCACTTTGGGTATTTTGCCTCTAGGATAAACTTATTTTTGAGCAGCTTCTGCACTTCCTTGTTTAGAGCCTCATACTGTTCTAGATTTAGAGGTCTTCGTCGTTGCTGTTTAGGCCACACCGAAGGATCAACCCCTAACTTGTAGCACACGACCTTCGGGTTAATGCCTTTCATGTCAGCGTGTTCCCAAGCAAAGACATCGAAGTTTTCTTTGAGGAAGCTGATGATCTGATCTCTCAGTGGATGTTGGAGTTCGTGACCTATCTTCAGTTCTTTTGGTGGGTTGCCTGCACCGACCTCAATGACGTCCAGTTCTTCCATAGGTTCTCTTCCCCCCTCCCCCCGCTTCCCGGCACTTTTAACCGCGAGTCCAATGAGTTCGGTAAGGATTCTGTTGTGCACACCATACAGATCTCCGGAGGTAATGAATCATTTTTCCTTTTAAATCAACCGCCACCCGACATTGGGTAGCACTTTCTTTGTTTCCTTTAACTTTCCATGTACCATGGGCGTGGGGAATTTGATGGAGTAAAGGGACAGTGACACTGTTGCCCTGAGATCAAACAGCAGATGTTGTCCCATTCACTTTAGTTCGACGAGGGGAATCTCCGACCTCGATGAGGAGTTTAATTACTCATTTGGCTTCAGATAGAATGTCGTCTAGTCCCATGATCATGTTTGGGTATGGTTGCAGAAAACCAAGGGGAATCCCACTTCGTTCCAATATGTTAGCATAAAGTATATTGAGGGAGCTCCCAGTATCCACCAAAACTTTGGGGATGTTAATTTTGTATAAAAGTACTGGAATCACTAGAACTCCAAGATAGGGACTTGGATCCGCTTCTTTTTCTTCAAATAAAAGTTGGTCATCCGTCGCATTTTTGTGATGTTTCTCTAAAATACCGATCTCAGTAAGGTCAGCCACTATGGGTCTTTTAAATTTTGGGACATTCGTATGCCTACAATGTTGATTCTTCAATATTCGAATTTAGGGACTAGGGAGATCGATGTTACAGGCTCTTGCTTCAACCTGGTTTCCACGTATTATGCATGGCCCGTTCGGAGTTGGGAACTTTACGCAACAATGATATATCGAAGTAACGGCCTGCAATTCATACAGTAAGGGCCTTCCCAATATAGCATTATAATTTGAAGGGAGATCCACAACAATGAAATTAGCTAGGATTCTTCTATGGCAAAGGGGTTCACCGAGCTCCACACTGAGTACAATCTGCCCCCGAGCTTCAATGGGATCTCCAACGAATCCCTACAATCTCCTGGAGTACGGTTGAAAGTACCAATCTTGTATGGCCATCTGCTTCAGAGTTCAAGAGTAGAGCACATTTACCGAACTCCCATTGTCCACTAAGGTTCGGTGTATTTGTACTCCTGCCACATTCATGGCTATAACTAACGCATCACTTTGGTTTTGTAAAACTCCTTGTGCGTCCTTTTCTGAAAATCCAAACCATTCAGGGTCTGGTGAAGCGACGACTTCTGACACCAGACCTTTCGCACTGTAGTTCTGCCAAACGTGGGCATCACATGCCAATCTACGTATAGTCTTCCGCGAACCCTCAAGGCATTGATTTCCACTTATCAATTATCAGATTTCAGCACAGGGGTTGTGGTTCGCAAGCTTGGGACCCATGCTGAGCTTGCCGAGTTGTTCCTTGTTGAATAGGCTATTGAAACCTAGTTGGGTTTACTTCTTAGGGCTTGGCTACAAATTCCTGCAGGTGACCTCGACGGATGAGTGTTTCCACTTCTTCCTTCAGATTTCGACAGTTGTCAGTGTTATGCCCTGTCGTTTTGTGATAACGACAATACTTTCCTTGTTTCTTCCCAACTATTTCTTTCCTTTGGGGTGGAGGTTGGCGGAAGGTCTCTTTTCCCTCAGTCGATAGAAATACTTCTTTCAAAGTGGCATTTAGTGGGTGATATTCGTGAAATTTATCGGGATATGGCTTAGGACGACCTTGATCCCTTCCGTCCCTTCTTCTTTCTCGACCTGAATCCTTATCTGTTCATTTTTCCTTCGTCCGTCGTGGGGATATAGAAGTTTGCTTGGTGTCCTCCTGATCTGAAGTGGCTTCCTCCGCTATTTGTTGTTCTAGTAGTTGGTTTTGTCGCCATGGGAGAACTTCTGACTTCTTCAGTTCGGCTTTTGGTGGATTCCTCGCCTGAAAATTGCAGGGTCTTTCTAGTAGGAGGTCGTCTGGTTTTTCCTCGGCGAGGAGACTCCACCTGGTATTCCGTGGCAGATTCGGAGTTTGGTTTTGTTCTAGCCTACTGACAACGTTTGTCAACTTTTCAATGGCTTCCTTCATTGTCACCATTTGAGGGTCAATAGTTTCATTTTGACCTTGGCTTTCAGAGTTCCTTGGATTGCTAGTTTGTTCCGGACGAGTGTAGGAATGATTTTCAGATGCTGAAAATTCGTCCATAACACTATTTTATAGATTTTGTGAAGAAATGAGGCTATTTTTCAAGTTAGGCCCTCTTTCTAGGGCCAAAATGTTGACGTTGAAAAATGTAATTACACGATTCAAGCCAACATAGAGATCAAACATGAATTTATTAAGGGATTAATCAAAGGATTGAAAGATAGTAAAACTATAATTCATGTTCTAATTATAGGAGATATTTGAAATACGAGAGAAATGTGAGAAGTCTCTTTTTTTCTCTTCTCTTCATTGGCTTTATATAGGAGAAGTATACATGCATAAAGTACCCCTGTCTTGTCAATCCTGATGCCGAACTGGATAAGTACATATGTTGGTGCAACAGAATTGGTGGCTGTGCTTAAACCTGCCAGATAATTAACAGTTCCTAGTACAAATGGTCCCCAACATTTAATGCATTACTTAGGAAAAAAGCTAGAATCTTTGATTGGAGGAGAAAGTCGACGCTGACGTGAGACCTTGACACATACTCAAAGTTGATTAGTAGCTTATATATTATGTCAGTGATTCTTAATCATTATTCATTGTTCCACCTAGAAGGACTACACAAGCTTCTTGAGTAGTCACTGGAGATCCGAGTTGAACTCACACCCTGAGCTCGCATTGTCGTCTCTCCATTGAGTGAAACGAGCTGAACTAAGCAACATCAGAGGTCGGTGTCAACAAATACAATAGCAAACACACATGAAAATAAGTAACTTTAACTCAAAAGACAAATATTGAAATTAATCAAATTAGGTTAAGCTACATCAATCATCTCAACCTCAATAAGTTTAGCTCATTGTATAAAAAGAGTGAAAATGGTGAAAATTAGATTAGTACATTACAAAGTGAACAAATCAAAGATTAAAATTCAAGATAAAGAAAGGAACCCGTCCCTTGAATGAGATTCTTGAAGTGTTGCTCTTGATTTTCACCCAAAATTCCACTTTTCTTGTTTTTCTCTTCTTCTTCTCTTTGTTGAACCAAGGCTTTTTGGAAAATAAGAACTCTCCAAATAAATAGGGTTTGAGTCATAATATTTGGTCCTTAAATACTCACAAAATCGAGTACAAACAAAAGCCCAAATGCCATCAAAATTTCTGATTTTCAACAATTTTCAACACATGGGTGCACACCATTTCAGAAGTAAAGTACAAGAGTGCACACTTTTGGTGAAATAAAAAATTGCACAAGAGGTCCTCTGGATAATTTGCATAGTTAGTCCCCCAACTTTGATAAGTGACATTTTGGTCCTCAACTTTTTGATTCCTTCATTTCGATGATGAACTTGAAAGTCGGCTTTTCAATTAAGCTCCAATCTCTTTCATTTTGCTTGTTTTCCTTTCAATGCGGGGTTCACCTATATAAAACAAAATAATTACAATTATAAGTAGATATTCGCTCAATTTATCAATGCTTCTTCCATTTAACGACTCTAATAAGTGTGTAAAATCACACTTATCAATACCCGTTTGAGTATTTAACTTAAGAATTAATGTTCAGTTCGATTCAGTTTAGTTCACAAGATTTGTCCAGCCCTAGTATGTGGGCTTATTTTTAAGGACATGTTTGTCCCTTTCTCCAATCGAAAAAAGAAGTATGGACTCATTGGAATTAATTATTTAAATATATACAATTTAGTGTATTTTTGTCTCCCATTATTGTAGATAAAATAGAGTAATGAATAGTATTTTTTTGGAAAATGTGTGGTTGAGATTTAAAGTAACTTTAATGATTTGTGTGTGGAATATATATATATATATATATATTTTTACATAGGAACCCGCAACGCTACCCTCCAACGGAGCCCCAACCACGCAGAAAGGGGTGGATGCCCGACCACTGTAAATGCGCACTAGGTAAATCACACTCCATGTACAGTAGCCCGCAAACTACATTGAGAGGTAAATCGAAATAGGCAACCCCGGTGCAACGGGCTCAACTAAGAAAGTGTTGGTAGGGGATTCGAACTCGTGACCTTCGGTCTTCGTGTTCACCTGCTCCACCAACTCAACCACCCTAGAAGGGGCATGGGCGGAATATTTTTATTGGGTGAATGTGTAATGGAAATTCTTACTTTAGCAAACAATATTTTGAAATAATGGGGGACAAACATGGCCTTAATACCATTAATAGGTGTACATTGAAAAAGTATTTAATTGGTGCGATGATTAGTTGTAATTTTTTAAATGCAAAATGGTGCATATCAAAGAGTCATAACATTTCGAATTAAGTATGACTATTCAAAAGGTGCAAGTTAAAAATCATGACATTTTGACAAGTTGCAATCTAGACAGGTAAATATGAAAATGTGCGATCTAATAGTACACATTAATTTATATCAAAAGGCACTTTATATAAATGAACCTCTAATTCCAATTTCCTGCACCAAGTCAATTCAATATCAATTGGTTTCTATTTCTCTCCTCTCTCTAAAATTCTAGTCCTTTTATTTTGTTGAATTATAATTTAGTCCGAATTATTTTCAAAAACAAAATTCTGTCCAATTAATTTTAAGTTAGAGAATATTCTATTCGAGAAGAATACTATCAACACTTTTGTTCGACCAACAAAGTTAATATAGTATCGACTTTGGAATGAGTGTTGTATCTTGTGAAAAAGACTTTCTATAATCCTGTTGATACGTGTACAAGGGACAAAATCCATCTTAAGGAGATTTCGTACGGTATACCTCGCTTCATCTCTGTTTCTACTTTTTCTTTTTCATTGTACAAGTCATTAATTTTGAAAACAATTTTATGACATAATAAACTTCCTTCCAGATTTCTTTTTAACCTAATTTTGTTACATAGTCTCAATATTTTAATATTGATCGAATTTCTGTAATTTTTACTTTACATAAAAATGACTTTTAATTGAGCAAACTACTGAAGCGATGGGAACAGAAGATGTTGTTCTACTTGACTACGTTGAGTTTTATAAAATTTCTGTGTAAAGATTGCCTCTCATAGATAGAAGAAAATGCTATTGACTAAAATACTCAATTGGCAATTGAAGTGTGAAAGCATGCTAATTTTCTGTATCGGAATTTCATTGTCAATGGGTTAAATAACACATTGTACAATATGTATTATTCTTATAAGGCGGGCGGTTAAGAAATTGTGAGAATCTCCTGATATAAATTACAAGACAGAATAAACCAGGACAAAGAAATTCTTCGTTGGTAAATTTCTAGATTTCAAAATGGTTGATTCAAAAAAGTTATGAGTCAAATTCAAGAAATACAAGTACTTTTTTCATGATATTGAGGCAGAATGAATGAATCTGGGTAAATCTTTCTAGTTGATGCTATGAATGAGAAACTACCTCCACTTTGAAAGTATCTCAAGGAAAAATGGTAAAGAGATGACAATAGAGGATCTAATTGTTTGACTTCGTATTGAAGAAGACAACAAGGATGCAAAAAAGAATACTTCTAAGCAAAACATGGAAGCGAAGACTAATATGATTGAAGACTCCAGCTCTAAAAGTAAAAAGATAAAGCATCACGGCTTGTCCAAAGATAAAGGAAAGAGGAATAATGCAAAAGGTTGTCGTTGCAAGAAAAAGGATGTATAGATGAAGAAAACTTCCCAAGCAAAATATAACTAAAGTAGATAACATGTCCGTTGACATTGTCGATATTAACTTATTTATAGTTGCATCTGAAGTTAGCTTGATACCAAATATTAATGATTGGTGAGTGGATAGAGGAGCTAATCTTCACATTTGTACTTATAAGGATTTATTTGTTGAGTACAATATGATGGATCATGATGAACATCTCAGTATGGGCAACTCTGCTTCATCTAAAATAGAAGAAATTAGAAAGGTTATTCTGAGATTCACTCATGTGGAAGAGTTGGTTGTGGTACAAACATTGAGTTGAATAAAGAAAAGGGTATACAACTAATAATGCTCAAGTGGAATGGGAAATACTACTAGGTTTTCTTTCAAGAAATCTAAGGGTCTGTTTGATTACAAGAGTGGAAAATAGGTAGAAAGAAAATGAATTTCAGGGAAAATAATTGCCTAGAATTTGTTTTCCAGAGAATTGTTAATTAAGTGTCTTTGATTGGTATAATTTTCCACTCAGAATTTTTTTAAAATTTTGGATATTTTTGTTCACGTTTGACTTCATTTTACATGGAAATTGTTCATTAAAGTTAATATTTTTTCTTTTACAATTGGTTATGAAATTTGTTACGATTGCCAAAAAGTAAAAAAATAAATAAAAGTTTGCTCGAAAACTATTTTTTCATCAAAGTTTAGTGTTCGTTTGGTTTCGTTTTACATGAAAATTGTCCATTAAAGTGAATTTTTTGTACAACTGATTATGAAATTTATTTCTATTGCTAAAAAAAAAAAAAAAAAAAAATCGGGCCAATTCATGGAAAATAGGCGCATGTGGGAGGAGGGGGGGAAAAATTTTCGCCATCAAACAGCAACAAAGTGGGAAAATGGAAAAGATGCGCAATCAAACAGGGCATAAGATGACCTCACGGTGCAATTGTAGCCTCAACACTGGGATACCCTTTTTAGGCCCACATCTTCAACATCATAATATTGAGTTACTGTTGAAGATTGGCCTAAATTCGATCCTTAAAGATGTCAAAATATGAACCAATGAATGATTTTGGAATTTTTTCGCTAACTAAGCGTTAAGTTCCCGCTCAAGCACTGAAAGCATGAAGCTTGTTGCTCGCTCAGTGCTAGATTGGCGCTCGAGCACCGCTGTGCTCCGACTGAAGATTGTTTCCATTATTCCAAGCATTTTTTTTTAATATTCTTTATATCTTTTAACACTATAATTAGGGTTTGACAGTGTATCCTATATATAATTGGCTCTTCCTACAAGTTAGACAATGTTGTATATACAATATATTTGTATTCTTTCTCCGTATTATGGTGAATTCTCTTTTCCTCTACCATTTTATTTTATTTTATTTTTTTGTATTTTTCTAATGTTGTGATTGCTACTTCATATTATGTAATAAAATTTTGTCCTTAATTTCTAGTAAACTGGGAATAAGAGTTTAATTGTGCTAAAGTACTATACAACATTACATGGGGAAAAAGTACTTGCAATGCCAGTGGGAACCAAGAAGCATATATATTTGTATGGATGTCCTAGTTTGCGAAGAAGTTCGTCAACTTTCTCATTGCAATTCCTTGGCATTAAAGAGTATTGGAGAAGGTTGTAGGACTTGTCTTCCCTTAAGTATGCATTTAATGTACACAAATGACAAATTTTAGTTTGTACTTATTTGTGGGATCACTGGAATGTATGCATATGTCGAAAGCTACCAGCAATTCTTTGATTTTTTGAACCTTTTGTGCACCGAAGTAATCCTTTTCAGCCTTCTGGTTCTTTTTAGGAGCCGTACTTCTTCACCTTGCGTTGGAGCACCACATCGCAAGAATGTGACTAGGACAAACTCTTTCATACTAAATCTAGCTACATTACGGTTGAACATAAAATATCCCTCATTCCGCTTGGTGCACCTACTCATCCTCAAGAATTTGTACACTAGCTTACCGAAGAATTTCTACTTTGCCATCTTAACAAACCACGAAAAAGTAATCTATCAAATTTTGCCATGTGCACGCTGCTGAGGGAAGACCTTATCTTCCATATTCCCAAGTTGTAACGTTGTATGATCCGACGGTCAAAACGACGTTCCTCATGAAAAAGGATTTGAATTTCATTTGCATACAATTGGACACTGCACACAATGATATTGACACATCCATTTTGTTATATATGTATTATATTCATACATCAACTTTTTAAAAAATGCTGCCTCCTGCACCATAAATTCGTGGCTCCACCCCAGACCGCAACATGAAGCTCAAATCATATTGCACCCACTTTAAATAGTCATGCAAGCCATTTTGAACATATATAAATGCTTTCCGTGAAGTATCATTCTATCAATAATAATGTGATTTCGTATCAAGAGAAGTATCGTGTTCTTCTAATAGCAAACTTTTGACAAGTCCACAAAATCTCAAAACATACAAGCTCGCATTATATTCTTCCACATTTATATTACAGGCATCAACGAAAAAAAAAAAAAACCTCATTCATTTGCATGTTTGGTTCATTAAATATAAACGGGAGAAATTGCAGTGAAATGAAGTTTATACATTCAACATGTTCAGGAATGTCAACTTCACTCGATCAATATTTTGGCAATCAGCATAGAAAGGCCAGAGCATTTCGCTGCAACATTTGTTTATTTAACATAAACATAAACAATAACTTATAATTTATTTTTCATCTTCTTTTCTGTATACAAATAATTCTCGACGTCAAGTTACATTAAGGAATATCCTTATTTAGTATTGTCAACGAATGTGACTATGACCCCATGTATGAGCAAAATTGTCATTGCCAAAGGACACAAAAAAATAAATAAATAAATAAATCATATATCAGACATGCTATCTAAGATGGCGTCTACATCAGGGGTTATAACAACTCGCTTGTTGAGTTCGCCCACATTGCAACAAAGTTTCTCTTCTGTATTGATGGCAACAACATCTTGAGCAAACACACAATCCAAACCTGCAGATACCTGTATCCACTTCAAAAATTAGCTATCTTGAGCTCAATCCTTGATTTCATAGCTTTTATTGGTAGTAATTAAGATATTTGGATAATCAAGACAACTCCAAAACTGAAAGCAAAAGAAAAAAACTCAAACTTCCAAGTGCCCTATCTAAAGAAATAAAACAGTGGTTTACTATTTAGCTGTCCACAATACTTTTCAGAATTTTCACTTCTCTGAGAGTGATACTGAGCGTGTTTATTGAAGAATCCATTGAGCAAGATTGGTATCTATGATTAATTGAGAAAGAATGCCAAGAGTTATGTTATATTATTATGCAGCAAACTTACATTGTATATTGTGTCACCAAGCTTCAACTTCACAGCACCACTCCTGTATATTAACATTTTACCCATGAAGCCTGCTGGTAATGTTTCCATACTACATGGCTTTTGAGATGGTCGAGCACCTTTAACTTGATTGGTACTGGTCCCCTGCTCACGGCCCTCCGCATTATCGCACGGCTTTGTCATTGGCATGGCTGTTGGTAACTGAACAAAAAACATGCTGTCCTCCAGATTATCCTGCAGCAAACCATTTTGTTAAAATAAGAAGAAATTTATGTTGTCTGTGTGTTTTTATGAGAATCCATTCTTCCTATTCTAGAAGATAACCAACCATTAGACCAAGCTTCAGAGCTGGATTTGTTGCGGATTCATCTTCAACTGATTTTTTCAAATCGTCCTCAAATTCTTCTTTATCAAGGAGTTCTACAAATAACATAACAAAGTGTTGCATTAAGGACAAGGAAAATGCATGTTATCCCATCAAAGCCAATTTAAATAACTATGGGATGAGATTAGTAAAATATATAGCAACAGAAGCATGAATAATTTATAAAATTGGTATATTATAAAAGCGTCTACTAATTTTCTTCTTTGTAGAAGACATGTTTTTATAGATTTATACAGGAAACTAACCTGGATTTCCCGAATATGGCCTTCTTAAGGGAAGCTGTGAAGGATAATAAGAGTAATAGTTCTGCAGTAGCATCCAAAGAACAGTAAGGATCATATAGGTACAGGGGCTTTAGTCTTATGGAATCAGAAATTTTCTTTATATATATCATTTACCCATGGTTCCTTGTACTCTTTCTCCACTCTCTGCTGATCATCACCGCCTGCACGAAGACTCATGAGATAAAATCTAGTTCAACATATAGAAGAAGACTACAGCTAAGAATTTTCACTTGCCATCAGAAGATGATCCCGGTTTCTTGTTAATATGCTTTGCAGCACCATATGACTTGAGGGAAGTCGAGGAACGTCCATAACCGAATGCAACTTGAGTATGCCCAACTGCAGTTGCAAAAGGCAATTAGTTGGCATGTTGATAAAAAAATTGTTATAATAACTATATTCAATTTTTATCGGAAGACATTGTACAAGAATGAAGGGTCATTATTCAACTTTTTAAGTGCACGCCAGTAACGGTAATTGCTATTGCTGAAGGAAGGATACAATATGGTTATGTTGCTCTGTCTAGCAAGTAGACTAAAATCCTAGAAGTTAACCAGTTTCAATCTAGGATTCTGACAATCAACTGATGGCACAGAATTTTGCAAAAGAGAGGTACACTTATTAATCACTACAAATTTGAGAGACTAGAGATCAGAAGTATTATTGAATTCGGAAAGGGCCAATAAATTGAGGGCGCCTCTGCTTATAAAATGAGCTACATGCATTTATAGGTATAGGAATTGTACACGAGTTTCAAGTTGCAAAAGGTAAGAAATAGCATCAGACACGACACATTTTGGATTTGTAAACATGCCATGAGACCAAAAAAATGCTAGTCTTTTCTTTCAATCAGAGGGTAACATTGTTATTATATCCAAATGTAATTAATTTAGACAGAGCTGTTTACCTTTCCTTTCATATTTAGGATTTGCCTTCATAGATGATTCCTGGAAGAAGAATTGTAGTAATTGTTACACAAGACGGAGAATAGGCAAAATGGTAAACCAATAGAAAAATCACCATATGCAAAAAAAATTGAAATATGGAAAGTTAAAGTACATTGAAGCGGAGTAACAAATCCTGTGCCTGAGCAGCATCAATATCATTTTCGACCTTTTCCCTGAAGAATAAACAAATCAATCAAAAACACAAGTTAGAAGTAAGTCGTTGATAAGAACAAGGATATCAAATTATAAGGATTAAACTAGGTCGAAGACAATTACACTTTAGGTAAAATGGGCTTTTGTGCTTTTTTGGGAAGAGCTTTGGGTGCAAATCTCACCTACAGAAATTCATAACAATCAAAAATTTACCCAATTATCTAAGGGAACAATCAAACTGATTCTATTAATCATACCTTCCTCGGTGCATTGGCTTTGGAAGCCTCTGAATCCATTATTAATCAAATAACCAGCTTCTGGATCACAACAAAAGAAGGAATTTCATATAACGTGGTACATTGACAGATTTTGTGCTCGACTATGGTAACGATCTAAGGTCGAAAATATGACAACATTACAAAGAACCCACAAGTTTTGAGGTCTATCCCTTTGTCTGCATACATAAATGATAACTGATAGAACCCAGAAAATGTGTCGTGTATGTGTAAATAATCAAGATACGTACACACGCAAAAATCTTGGTGATATAGTATTATAAAAGTCATCAAGCTCTCACCTTTTTATATGATCATATGATTATCCAATCTTGATTGGATGCAAACACGAGAGAAAGAAGGGGGAATGTTGAGGGTGGCGTTAGGGAAAGGATGAAGGAGAAGGTAATGGGCGGCCAGCTGTGCATTAGGGTTTTAGAGGTTTATATAAGTGAAAGGTTTGTATGCCTTAGACAGCAAATACATGCCAGTTCTGCTACAGTGCGAGTATGCGACACCTATTGTCATCACCACGGTGAGTGGGTCCTACCAACTAGATTCATTTGAACTAGGGGGGTGAGCGGCCTAATTTTATCAGAATTTTAAATCAAATCGTTTAAAAAACTTAAACCTAACGGTTTGATCTGATTTTAAACCGTCAATTTTGTCGTATATTTTTTTGTTTGTCTACTTTATGTCATTAATTTATTGAATTCAATATATATTTATATCTTACTAACAATAAATCGAAAATAATTAAATATATCTACTATAAATTTAAATACCAACTAAAGTCAAGTGAAATCATAATAATAGTTTTTAGTTCACTTTTTTAAGGTTAAGACATTACGATAACGTTACAATACAAGTCTAATAAACTAAATATAAGACCCAAAACACCTATAAAATAAATTTTGATTTGAAAGCATATAGGTACATAATACAATTACTGAGACATCAATAAGACAACATTTTAAATGATAAACTTTACGCCTACTGGATCAAAATCCAAGACTTTAATAGGCTAATTGAATAAATATCATCATTATTAATTCAAAACACTTAAAGAAACAGTTGAGCAAAATATCTAAGCATACAATAAAACATAACAATTAAATTGATGCAAGTATAGCTGTCACTGGAGTCATTGTTGGTTTCTTTTAGTTTATTAAGCAACTCATCCACATATCAAATTGCAAAAGAACACTTTCTAGCTTCTATTGACATATTTTATTATGTCTAATTCAGTCACAAAACAAAAGTATATCCACACAAATAGAGTAGAATCATGTACACAGTAGATAAATCATTTCCATCAAAGTGAATAAATTTATTTCACAATCATCCAATAGTTGAGAGAAATGTAAAACTCATATAATTTCAGATTTCTTACCTCAATTTATACAAAAGAAATTATTGATCTAAAACTTTATTCGTAGCAAATATTATCACCGAAAACCCATGATCTCTTTGTCCCCGATTTGGTGTGGTATGGTGGCTCAAGACTATGTCGGGTATCGACTGAAATTCATCTGAATTCTGAATAGGAAAATGGCTTTTGATATATTAGGTTAATCCGGATATTATTAGATATAAATTATGATTATTGAGTAATAATAATATATATGTAATAGAAAATTAGAAATTGACAAAAATACCCACAAATGACAAAACTATTGGATTTTACATATTTGAATTTTTCAGAATTTTTCATTTTTTCAATTTTATATATTTTTTCGCCGGTCATGTTTGGTTTTAAATCGCAATTAAAATTCTCAAACCTAAACAAAATCATTTTTTGGTTCAAAAGCATTTCGTTGACGGGTCCACGTGACATCAAACTGACAGTTTCTAAAATGTGATTTCGATTTTACTTTGACGATTTTTGTTTACAGCCCTAAGTTGAACAATCTAAAATGACAATATGATGTGTTGATAAAAATTTGTTGACTGTAAAAATACCTTTTTGTTTAAATTATTCAATAGTATAACGTCACATAGCATTTTGTAAACAAGTTTGTCGTCCATATTATACACCAAACATGATTGTTTGAAAAATTACACACGTATAGGGCCCATGCTCCTCATAACGTAGTGATGTCAAACGGGTCGAGCAGCTCGTCCGCTCGGCCGCTCAACTCATGAAAAAGAGGCTCGGGCTCGTCAAATAGCACGAGCCGAGTGGGTTGACTCGCCGACGTGCCGTACCCACTTGGCTCGCTCACGAGCAAGCAGCTCGTGGCTCTCATTAACAATGACCAAAACGATCACTTTTTCGATCATTGAACTAAGAAAAGTGACCATTTTGGTCAGTTTATTGATTTATTTTTTCTCCTTTTTTTATATTCTATAAATACTCCAACCCATTTTCAATTTTTTTTCACACAACATTCCAACAACTCTCACTCTCTTCCACTTTCCACAATCTACTATATTTGTATTTCTACCTTCAATTTCAATTATTCAATATCAATTATCATACTACAAATTTACAATTACAATCTTACACATCAACTTTTTTTCAATTCTTGATTTCTTTTCATACTCTTTATTTACATACTTAATTACTTACTATACATTTTATCGCAATTCACAAATGGATCAACACTCACTGTTGAGGACTTGCTTGGTATCTAAGGTAAATTACCTATGACGCTGTAAAGTCAATTTAATAATGAATTTATCAGTTTGAACGAAGTACTCATTCTCAAAAATATTCCAAATTTGGATGCTCGTGGGAGTAATTCAATTGAATGACATTGGTGTTCCCAAAGTGGAACATGAATTAGATATTCCCATGTAAGATAGAAGCGGAAGGGGAAAATATAGGCAAAATGTAGAGATCATTGGCATGGCAAAAAGGCTTTGGTACCATCCACATCAACTGTCAACACAAAGCATGTACGACTAAATGTGGGCTTTTTACTATCGGTTAAACGCAATTGCAATTTAGTAATCCAGACGTCGGTTCTACTTCTTCGCTACTTTCTATATGGGATATATTCGGATGAGAAAGCTCGAGCGGGAATGGTGAAATTCGTTGTCGCTGCTGAGTCGCCTCTAGTAATAGCGAACAACCAACATTTCGTCTCGTACGTGAAAGAATATCTTCAACTGAGATATGTTGGGATAAGTCGAAACACTTTTCCTTCATATATAATAGAATATTTCCTTCATACAAAGAAAAAATCGATTATCGATTTGGAAAAATATGAGTGTTATATCTTTAACTTCGTATATATGTGAAGAGATTAATAAAAGATGTTATGTAGCTGCAATTATACACTACATAGACTCACTTTAGTGTATGTATAAAAAAAATGTTTTTAAAATTATTGAATTATCTCACAACGCTAACAATATATATAACGTTATTATGAACATTATTAGAGAATATCATTGAGAGAGTAAAATTTGTTTTTTACATTCGACAGCGCTAGTGTTAATAAAACAGGTAACGATAAATTGTGTAGGGTACTACAGCCCGATTTCGGTGGTTATTTGTTTAATATTCATTGTGTGTGCCATATTTTTAATTTAATTGTGCATGATGATCTAAAACATATTGAAAATGAAATTCAAATAACTAGGGATTCACTAGTATATATCACGGTTTCATCTAATAGAAAACAAGTCTTTGAGAAATTTTGTGCCGAATTTGGGATGATGAATACGAAAACATTTGTTAGTGAGGTAAGGCATAGATTGAACTTCACTTACTTATTATTAAAATCATGTGAATATTTTGAACATTTAATAACTGAATTTTATAACAACATGCATATTAGAAATGATAATAAAACTATTTTGAATGAATTTGATTGACTTTTATTAACTTTTAAAATTAAAAAAAATTGACAAGTTTTTATAATTCTACAAATATTTTATCCGAGTTTACTATTTCACTAAATGTATAGTGCTTAAACGTTTTTATATAATTGTAAGGGTTTTTCATAAATATAAAAATGACTCTGATTTTAGTGCAATTATATATTATATGGAATCAAAGTTTAGAAAATAATGGGAAGACTTGCCTATATTATTTCCTATAACATGCATCATAGATCCCCAATACAATTTATCAGATACTAAGTATGTAATTGATCATATTTCAAGAGTTTTAACTTTTAATACACATATCACTTATAGAAATTTAGGACAAACTTTATATGAAATGTATGAATTATATGTAGAACAAATAGATGTAAATATTAGTCGAGCACTCTCTGCACCTACTCCTCCATCTGATATTGAAGAAGATGACGCTGGAATATTAATTTTATTCGAAAGCATTAATACATATAGATATGATGCAAATGTAATTGGTTCCTCTGATAGTATTTTGTCTTCTGCATGCAATCAAATATCGGACTCATTTCCAAATGCATTATCTGTTGAATAAATTGATTACTTTAATCATAATATGCCAAATAACAAAACAATTAAAAAATTAATTGAACTTGATGAAAGTACGAACGACGATGTCTAATAGTTTATGCGATTGCAAAAGGCCTACTAACACCTCCGATTAGTATTGTAATTTTGAAGTCTGCTTTTAGTGTAGGTAAGAAAGTTTAGTTCAAGATCTAGAGCCAATTGAAAGAAGGTATTTTGAAAATATTAATGTGCGTGAAGGATTGACAAGACACTCATTTTTAATTGCAAGATAAATATGCCGAAATTGCGTGTCATCAAGTAAGTGATATATAATTTAACCATATTAATCAAAATTTGTTATTTTATAGTACTGTTTTTAATTTTTTTTTAAAAAAATTGTATATGTAACAAGTTGTTCGTGTACAATTTTTAACTCCGTCCACTCCGAATTTAAGTAGTGGTCCTAAATCTGAATAAAGGAGGATGAATTTTCTATTTATAATAAAAAAGTGAATTAAACGAGCTCGTGAGATGAAACTCGACTTAGCCCACGAGACACGAGCTTGCCCTCAATTATGCTTGGCTTGTGACAAGCACGAGCCGAGCTTGTGGGTATTAGGGCCGAGCCAAGCCACCAAAAAAATTTCTTTTTTACAAACATCCCATTGGTCAATCAACTTTCTCAGTTGCTTTTAGTTCCTGTTTGATAGCTATTAAAACAATTTTTTTTCTTAAACTCATTTTCAATCACACATTTTCATAATAAAATATTTTGCACGTATACTCAAATTTTTTCTTACTTTTTAACTACACATTCTCCAAAAATTACTATTCAAAACTCATTTTCCCTCAAAAAACTCCTTTTAGTGATTGTCAAATATGGACTTAATTGTTCACTAAACTTGAACAAAAAAAATATTCCATTAGTTACTTTACAAATTGTTATCAAGGTTAAATGGATGGCAAGTTGTCGCACTTTGAGCTGGGTTACATATAGGTCCCTCACCTTTAACTTAGTGTGATGAGGTAACTTGTGGGTTGTCCAACTTTGGACCGAGTTGAACTTGGATCGTGAATCTTTAGTTTGCTTATGAATTTGGTTACTTATCTTTAATTTGATGCATTTTGATAAAATTAGGTCACCCAATTTTGATTTGTTTATATATGTGGTCCCTTTTGTCCATTGCTCCATCAATTTACTTAAACTAATATAGAATTTAGATGTTAAAGTAACAATATACATCACTCATCTTATAATAACACTTTTCAAAAGAAAAAGAAAACATTTAAACTAAAAACACAACTGATCGAGATATATAATTAGTCAAATTAATTTAATCCATGGGCAAATCAAAGAATCATTAAACTCACGAAATGATATGTGCAATCCTGTCAAGGGAGTTAGATGAAATATCTAGTGATGAAGTGGAATTTAATTTTTCACACCACCATGCTACAGAAAAATATAAAAAGAGTGGTCCATTCAATACACTTCAAATATATTAGTGTCACCATTAAATCGTTGTTGTGATAATGAGAAATCGCACATTCGAATCGTGAATTAGTCAGTGTTACAACTTTTCAGTATAAGGTATCAACCCTCATACATTGATTGTTGGTTTTTTTTTTTTTTTTTGTGGAAGGAGGACGGTACTTCCTAAATTTTATTAAAATGTCCTCACTTGTGGCGGAGGAATACTGTGGTTACAAATGATATCAATGAAATCAATAAATAAGAAAGTACTACTTCCCTAACAGTGAAAGTAAAGAATAAAAGAAAAACAATAAAAAATGAGTACTACTTCCCTTACAAAAATAAAAAATTGAAGCAATAAAAAAATAAAAGCAAAATGCAAATACCTAAACTCTAGTGCTGGGCAAACCATACACGTCAATCTGAACAAGTGCCCTGATATGTCGTGGTAGGTCGACTGAACCATATTACTGGTATCTACGATGATGCCAACCCTCGGTAGTAAGTTCATTTGCAACTTGGTTCCCCTCCCTGAAAATGTGGGAGACCATATATCTGTCAGATGAAACGATATCTACCATATGTCTGAGTATCCTCTAGATAGTCCAAGGTCCACTTCGGTGATGTAGTGAATGGCAACAGTCGAATCTGTCTCAACCTAAATATCTGACAAACTAAGATCTCTAGCCAATAGTATCCTATCACGAATATCCCTGAGTTCCGCCTCTAATATCATACATTGTCCATATGAAGCTGAGAAAGCCCTAATACAATTTCCTACGTAGTCCCTGATGATGCCTCCCCCGCTTGCAAACTCATCCTTGACACAACCATCGAAGTTGATCTTGATAGATCTAAATGATGGAAAGCACCACCAAACCATGATAAAAGGAGGGGATGGGGGGAGAGTTAAAGAAATACCAAAAAGTATAGCAAGATACATGTCATTACCCCAATGTAACGGTCGAAATAGTCCACCAATATAGAGAAAGGATACCATACAGTAAACTCTCCAGATAATACGTCTCGAGCTCATATGTATGTTCATGTACTTCGAATTATTCCTCTCAATCCAAAGAAACTAGAAAATCAATAGAGGAATAATGATGGGAATGTGTCCGGTCCTTGCAAACTGTCCAGAATACTTCAATTTCAGAAATTTTTGTCTAACACTCTCTTCTGTACTCATGGTAATCTAGAATAAAACCCCAAAATGTTGCCAAACATGATTTGAAATACTCTTACCAATAAAAATATAAGTGATGGTCCCAATCTCAGAACAATATTGACATCGAGAAGCCAAATGACTACATATCCTCCTCTAAATAATGACATCAATTGGTATTAAATCCTACCATAGTCTCCAACAGAAGAATGAAATGGTAGTAGGTATGATATGACTCCACAATAAGCGAAATGAATCCTGAACTGGCCTGGTAGAGCGGATCAGCTGCCATGCTGATTTAGTATTAAATCTACCATCTAATGTAGCCCTCCAGAAAATACGACCTGAGACATCAAGACATAGTGGAATGGGCATGATCTGCTCTGCCATAGCTAATGGAAGAGCCTGAAGTAATGGCCCAAAATCTCATCACGTCTTCTCGAAAAAGTCCTGCACCATCGCATATGTATACTGTCTGTGTGGAAAAATGGATGACAATGTAGAATTACCCATCCAACAATCATGTCAAAAGAAGATCTGCCCTATCCCAAGGCGCTACGCAATGTGTGTCTTGGCGCATGGTCCAAATTTCTTCAGTCTCTTCCAAATAGGAGAGGCTGAGTGAGGAAACAGCAAGTGAAGGATGTGTCTCTCTACAATATTTGCCCAGTAGAACCTGAGCCCAAAGAGAACTCTAAGACCTGAATAACTACCATAGTTTCAATGAAAATGTATCCACCGTATCCCGTAATCTTCTAAAGCCCAGACCTCCATCGTCAGCAGGAAGACAAATCGCCTTCCAACTACGCCAATGTAGACGACGCACATGATCCTTAGAATCCCATAAGAATCATGCAAATAGACTCTTTAGCCTTTTCAGAATGACCTTAGGAGGTCGCATAATCTGGAATAGATACAGTAGTATAGAGGAAAGAATAGACCTTAGTAGAGTAATCCTACCACCAGGAGAGAGAAGAGGTGAAGCCCATCCAGAAATCCTACTATTGACCTTCATAATGAGATCATTATACAGAATGCTCCTCTTGGCCCCTTTAAACATAAGGACTTCCAAATATGTGAACGGTTGTCTCTGATGTAAAAATCCAGTCAAATTCACTAACCTCCATATCTGAATATCAGATGTGCGCCTAGGCAATATAAGACCACTTTGCCTCTATTAACCAATTGGCCAGAGAACCCCTCGTAGTGCTCCAAACAATCGATGACCCTTCTGATAGACTTCTTCTGTCCATTGGTAAATATAATCATATCATTAGCAAAAGCAAGATGAGAGACAAGAATACTACCTCCCTGTTGATACTGCATACTAGTATATTTCTGAAACCTCTGAGTCAGTAATCGAGAAAAGTAATCCGCATCAATAATAAATAAGGATGGAGAGATAAGATCTTCTTGTCGAGTCCCCATAATGAAGAAAAGAAACCACATGGTTGTCCATTCAGAAGTACTGAGAATCGATACTCCGATATATAACGCCTGATTCGATCAATCCACAACAGGTCGATCCAGAAAACCCTAATTGCTATTTTAAAATACCTTTTTCCGACCCATTCAACCTAATTACCCTCTCCTATAAATACTCAAGTCTATGCAAAAAATTTAGTGGTGGTTTATTATTATTCTTTTGCCTCATATCATTCTTTAGAGATCCAATAACACATTACTTCTTTGTGATTTATTCTTTTTAGTTTTGAGATCTTTTAATCGCACTTGTGAAAAACATCAAATTGAAGAATGCAAAACATTTACTTCCTAAACATCCTTAGAAAGGTACTTTCTCAGTTGAACTTTAGAGGATGCTGGAAGTTGAGAGATGTTGGATTGCAAGCACGAGAAAAGCACAAGAATTGAAGATTCTTGGAAGTCCACTTGGAAGAGACAATCGAAGAAGATCGGGAAGCTGAAAGGAGACAACGAATTTTGGAAGTTACAAGAAATAGATCGAGAAGTCTAGTGGAGTTGGCTAGACAATATCTAACTGTAGAAGATCGGGAAGCTGGAAACGTACAACAAATCTTGGAGATTACAGGAATTATAACAGCGGGAACTATTGAAATTTGCTAGGCTGGAATCGGGTTGTAATCCATATTATCTATAGTGGAGGTAACTAGCTTAGTCTCGAAATTTTTACCCAGTTGGGTTTCCCCGTCATCAATATTGGTGTTATTTATTGATTTATTATTACAAACTGTGGTAATTCAACTAAGGATAATTAGATTATTTGTTTAACCATCTAGAACCAATTAAAAGTGAGTTGCTACTTGTTAATTGTATAATTCCGCACGTAAAGTCAAACTTACTTAGCTACGTGTGTTTTCAATTGGTATCAAAGCCTTAATTCGAATCCTGACCTTAGATTTCTAGATGACTAATTCATTATCCGTCCTGTCATATTTTGATGGTGATAATAGTGCAACTATCAAGTTTTTCATTCACTAATAATTGCATTTTTATGATTTATTGGCGCATAAATGTTCTAAGTACACTTGTTTTTTGGTTTAGGCTGCAAATGGACGAATACGATGGAAATTAGAAGAAAAGAGTGAAAAAGGACCAGAATGAAGGAAAGTGAGAGTCCGGGACTAAAGTGAAAATATTCTAAAATTGTTCATAACCTTGTGATAAAGATTCAAGAGTGTTAGAGGTCAATTGGATGAAGAAAGAAGTCAAAGGGATGAAATATAGCTAAAACATTATCACTTATTAACTTTAATGCTGAAAAGTTTTGCACCAATTTTCAGCCTCATATTAAGACCCTTTTTTTGGAAGTTGACATCTGAATCAAAGTTGTAGCCCGAGTTATCTTTCCAAAGAAACTTGAATCACCTCAACATGATATCAGGAGAGAGAGTTATGATCAAAATACTAAAAGCTATCTGACGGAAAAAAGGTAAAACCATGCGGTTGCATAGAAGTTTTTTAGCGAACCAAGAGGCTGACATACTTTGTTCTCTATGACCGCATGAGTTTGAACTATGCGGTCGTATAGGAATTTCTGTACGCAATTTTTGAAATTGACTCCAACACTTATTGTAACTAATTTTTCACGCGTCTCTCAACCCTTAAACACACGAAAAGACCCCATACACCTCATTCTTCATCTTCATCATCTCTTGGGCTCAAGAAACACCATGAACAATTAATTCTTTCAGTGAAGCTAGGGAGAAAATCTATCGAAATTGGTGATTTCACATCTATTACTCACATATTTTGATATTATCTTGTTGAAGGACTCTAGAATTTATAGTTTTTTTTTTTCATGGATTTGTAATGAGATTGATTTAACTTTTATTAAATCAACCATAGATTCATTCATGCCTTTTCTATCGACAAACTGAAATATTTGTTGAATTATAATCTCATGAATGTTATTGGTGGATTGTTTACTACTTTGTGTTAGATGTATAAAGTCGCTTTTCTGATCTTATTCCAACACATTAATGTGTAATTGTGCTATAGGAAAACTAGATTCTAGTGTTACAATTGAAATTAAATTGATTTAATAGTTTTATTCTCCTGATCATAAATTAATTTTGAGATTGATTTAGTTTTTATTAAATTGGTCATAAAATTAGTCACGCTCTCTCTATGGATTGGTTGAAATAATTACTTAGGTTTTAATCTCAAATATTTAAGTTTATTGGTGTGATTCTCTACCGCTTTATGCTTTAGTATATAGTCGATTTTGAATTTGATTTCGATAAACCAAGTGTGACATTGCAATAGGAAGATTAACCATTAGGATCACGTTATAATTAAATTGTGTTTAAACGACATATCTTCCAATTAGAGTGTCGAGATGAAAGCCTCTAATTTTGTTATAAAAATAAAATAATTGATGTGATTGATCTGATCCGATTGAGATAATATCGACGCTTCACTATCTTATTCATTGACTATAATTTCCTTATTCCCAAAAATTAATCTCGATTCCGTGACAAACAAATTTATTTCCTATAATTTGTGAGAACAACCATCATTTTTGGAACCCTTGATGATTTTTCCATCTCCTTGTGGATATGACACTCCAAAGTTGCACTACAACTACCACATTATTTTTTAGGCGTAATCAGATGGCAATAATTATGCTTATTGAAAGGTTAGAATGAGATATTTCCTAAAATCTATGGATAAACGAATTTGGTTTAAGTGTGGTGAATGGTTGGAGTGCCCCTTGTACAACTATAGACAACGTAGTAACCCTCACTCCCAGAGCTAATTGGTCTAAAACTAATTTGGATGAATGTAATTGGAATAGTAAAGCTTTACACGCTCTATTTATGGAAATATCCCCGGAAGAATTTAGGCAAGTGTCCATGTATGAGGTAGCCAAATAGGTTTGTGATATCTTACAAACCACACGAGGGAACACATGCTGTAAAAAATTCTAAGTTGCAGATGTTAACCACTAGGTTTGAAGAGATTGTGATGAAAGAGAATGAAATGTTTTATGAGTTTTATGTGAGTCTAAACGATATAGTGAATTCTAGTTTCAATATAGGTGAGAGAATCTCGGAGCCTAAAATTGTTAGAAAAACTCTTAGATCCTTACCTGTAAGGTTTAGGCCTAAAGTCACGGCTATAGAGAAGAGCAATGACTTATATTCAATTAAGATTGAAGAGTTGGTTGGATCTATCCAATTTTATGAGCTGACTTTTGATAAACCCACAAATGATAAGTCCTTAGCTTTAAACACTATGAGAAATAGTCATAGGAAGCCCTCATATTCAGATTCTCCTAATGAAGAGGAGTTAGCATACTATGCTAAAAAATTCCGAAAAATGTTTATGAATAAACAAAAAACTCAAGAGAAGTATAGAAGTGGTCCAAGTGAGCATAGGAGGAGTTCTAAATATGTGAGGTGTCATAATTGTCTAGGTTTTGGCCACGTTAGGAGTGAGTGCCCTAATAGTTGGAGAACTTTTGATAAGGCTATGAATGCTACTCTCACTGATGACGAGTCAAACTCGGACAATCAGAGTGAGAAATCCACTCGGGGGGAAAGTGGAAAATATATTACCTTTACTATGAAAGTCAATAAAGGATCTGACCATGAGAGTGAAAGATAAGATGATTTAGATAATGATGAGGATTCTGATGAAGAGTCTAAGAGTGAGGCAGATATCTAAGAGGCTTAATATTCTTACTAAAAACAAAGATTTGAGGGTGAAGAATAAGGAACTTGAATTGGAAAATGAGAAGTTAGTAGCGTGCATTAAAGAATCTACCCCGATCCTGAGTGGAGTGGAATCCATGAATGAATCTTTAGATACTCGGGGTTAGGAATCTCACTAGTGAGCTTGAGAAGTCCTCTATGAGAGTCAGCAAGTTGACCACTAAGAAAAAGACCTTAGAATTCCAGGTTAAGAACTTTCTAAGTGATCTAGAATATTCTAAGTCCCATCTACTTGTCTTCTCTAATGGTTCTAAAAGGTTAGATAACATATTAGGAATGGGCAAGCTGACTGAAATAAGGGAGGTCTATGTTTTAAGGAGAACGGTGCTAGTACGTCCAAGATCACATTTGTCCTTACCATTGACCAACCCAAACATGTGTCTAACCCGGATCTTAAGGATATGAGATTTGTTAGACAGAGACCTACTAGACAGCTTAGAACCCGTCGACCTAAGAATAGATGTCAGCGTCCACATAACATTGGTTATAGGTTTATCCTTACATATTTTCACTGTGGTGAGTTAGGACACATAAAACCTAGGTGTCATCATTTCCTGGACAGAAATTGAAATTGAAACTTAAACATAAATAAGAATCAGGAGTTTGTTGATGAAATTGACTTTCTTATTAATAAAGTGAGTCAATCGATGAAGTTAATGACACAGATAAAAATGAATATTCATGTCACTAGACAAGTTTTGGTGAGGAAAAGTGATCTCAAAAATTGTGAAATAGATCACCGTGCTCTTAAAGGTAAAGAGCATTTGCATACCTAACTGATAAGTTATTTTTTTGGTGCATGCTCGTGTTTTATCATTGTGTGTCATTGATTTATACATATATCATATTTGTTTATTTATTTTCTAGGAAGAAATCACATGCATTTATTATTATTTTTTTTTTGTGTGAGTTTGATTTTTTTGTATACTTGGTGCATTCATATTTTAAATTAAAAGAAAACAACAAAAAAAAAATTGAAAAATAAATATGCGGGAAAGTGTTCTACAACATAATATATAATATACTTGAATATGTTTGTTGTGATCAAGTACGGGTGTAATTGATGAGCTGTAACATAGTTTCCATCGTCGGCTTAGGTAATTTATGGAGTACTTAGTATATGTGTCTTCATGTACTATCTACACTGCACACATTATGATGTTGTTGGTGGGACTCTACCGCTTGTGTAAGATTTGGGATGGTAGTCACATGTTAGTAAGGAGATTTTGAACATGAATTGATCTTATTTATTAAACATAAGCTCAAATTTATCCTTGAAAATAAAAAGCTCAATATCTTATATTTTTCTCGAACAATTAAGCCTATAAGATTTCTCATAACCTGACGCCTATGGTCAACTGACTTGGGTTAACTGGCCTAAAGCTCGTTATATGGGTCATTTTAGTCGCTTAATAGAGAAGATCCTGCACCAAAGATGGGAAAAATAATATGAGCTTAAAATATTGAAAGATGTGAAAATATAATATGTTCAAAAGTAGAGGGAGAAAATAAAATCAATACAAAATGAGTTTTTATTTAAATTTCCTAGTGTGCTTTAAACGGTTTGACTTCCATAAGTAGAGGGATACACTTATTGGCAGTGATATTTAGCATGTCATTTATCACAAAATTAAGGTTTGGAGTCATATTTACAAATAATTAGTGACACTTTACACACATGAGTCACTTATATAATTTACTTCATATTAACTTGAACTGAGTATGTGGTAAGGTTTATTGCACATTGGTTATACTTATACATGCTAACGACTGCATTTTTGAGTGATTATATGTTAGTGTTAAAAAAAATTATCCCTTCGTCATTTGTGACAAAAAAGGGGAGAGATATTTGAATGGAGTTTTTGAATGCATTGAGATTTGCATTTTTTTATGTCTTAGGGATCGTTGGGAAGAGACAGATACATTTTGTATGCTGCATAAATATGTTGAGAATTTGCAGTAAGAGGGAGAATTGACATTGCATTCCATATCATAATGCAAAAGTTGTTTCAGTTTTGATGTTTTGTGATGTTAATGTTTCGATTGACATTAATGTCACATCTCAAAATAGCATGATTATTCATGATTATGAACTTCAATTGTTACATTTCATGTATGCTTTTACATTTGGTATTTGAGGTTTGGATTCCAGGAAACAGGTTTTACAAGGAATGCAAAAGACATCAACCTGATGAAGCTTGAGTAGCTTATATTTTGTATTTATTTTTCTTTGACTTATTGTATAGTTTTGTCTCAGAATGCCAAATAGGGAGTTTGTTAGATTTTTATTGTTGACGATTATGTAGACAAAATGACTAATTTATAACATGTTGTAAAAGTTAAGGACCTAGGGTATAATTTGTATAAATTAGGTTATGAGGTCTAGGATTCGAGCATGAAAAGAGGAGTATCAAGGCGCTGCATTTTCGTTAGCCTATCGCCGGAAATTGCTCGAGTGACAAAAATAGAATGTTTGTCACTCGCCCGTCGCTAGCTCTCGCTCCAGCGACCGTGCGTTGCTCACCTGTCGCCATCTTCTCACTCGAGCGACAGGTCGATCCGAAAAACCTTAATTTAAAGTATTTTTTCTGACCCATTCATCCTAATTACCCTATCCTATAAATACCCAAGTCTATGTACGAAATTTAGTGGTGGTTAATTATTATACTTTTGTCTCATATCATTCTTTAAAGATCCAAGAACACATTTCTTTTTTGTGATTTATTCTTTTTAGTTTTGAGATCTTTCAACCACACTTGGGAAAAACATCAAATTGAAGAATCCAAAACACCTACTTCCTAAACATCCTTAGGAAGATACTTTCTCAGTTGAACTTCAGAGGCTGCTAGATGTCGAGAGAGGTTGGACTGCAAGCACAGGAAAAGTACAAGAATTGAACGTTCTTGGAAGTTCACTTAGAAGAGACAATCGAAGAAGATCAGGAAGCTGGAAGGAGACATCAAATCTTGGAAGTTACATGAAGTAGATCGGGAAGTCTAGTGGAGTTGACTAGACATTATCTAACTGTAGAAGATCGAGAACCTGGAAGGGTACAATAGATCTTGGAGAGTACAAGAATTACAACTGCGAGAACTAGTGGAATTTGCTAGGCTGGAATCAGACTGTAATTTATATTGTCTATAGTGAAGGTAACTAGCTTGGTCCCAAAGTTTTTATCCAGTTGGGTTTCTCCGTCATCAATATTAGTGTTATTTATTGCTTTATTATTACAAAATGTGATAATTCAGTTTAGGATAATTGGATTGTTTGTTTAACCATCTAGAAACAATTAAAAGTGACTTGTTGCTTGTTAATTGTATAATTCCGCACGTAAGATCAAACTTAGTTAGTAAACTATGCGTATTTTCAATTGTGAACAATTTTATTTATGATCAAAATATAAGTTGGATCATATTGTACTTCTCAACTCAAGCACCCAACTTATGATAGCAAATGATCATCGGCACTTTGTTAGCATACTCAATATCAAATAACTACAATAACAAGAAAATAAATAAATAAAAAATTCATTTATTATAAAATTGTTACTATACTATAAAAAAACTATATTATATGGACACAACTTAATAATTCCAACCCAAGTGGATTCGAGGGTGAATCACTTTCACCATAGGGTGACTGACGCATGTAGTTCTAGCCTTAATGAAGATGCACCGGTTGGTGTAGAGCCCTGATCCTAATGAGAGAGTTGGAGCCTGGTTATGTACTCACATTGGGCATCTTCTACTTCCTATTTTATTTTATTTTATTTTGTTGCCATACTGAAGACTTTCCGTATTCAAGTCGAGTCTTTTAGTTTATTTTGTTACCTTATTATTTATGGTCCTTTTATTTAGTTTCCTTATTCTTTTATGATTGTTTTTATTGAGTCACATTCTTATTTAGCCAACGTTTGAGCTTCGCTCTTTAAAACTCAATTTTTCTCGAACTCTTTTTCTATCAATATTCTTCTAATTAAATAGTTTTGCATGAAAATTCACATTTTTTCTACTTTTTAACTACATATCTAAAAATAATAATTAAATTTTTACAAAATCTATTCTAAAAAATGAAGCTTAATGTGAATTGTAATTTAGATTTAGGATAGGACTTCAAATATATTGAATATGGAAAATAGAGAATTTCTCTCCAAATTCAATCTTGATTGTAATTGAATGCATCGCATACCATAATATTGTAAGCAAAAATATAACGAACTTCGAAATAACACTCAACTAATAATGTAGTAGTAAAAGAAGAAGTCTCAAAAAAGTAAAGCAAAGAAAAACTTACAAACATATTCAAGTCTCTAATACATTGTATATGTAACCATATATCCAAACATAGCGCACACACTTATTGTTTAGAGGGAAATGTATTATTAACTAACGCAGTAAAAAAAAAATTACTTAAATCAAATTCCATCTCCAATTCTTCACAGAAATCATTCTAACATCCTCATTTTTTATTTTTCGGATGACTTAGATATCCAAGTTCCACCCCCCACTAATCCTGAAGAGTAACAGCCTTCCCTCTGGTTCTCTACATAGGTAAATCGGATGCAGTCACAACTTATACACATTGGGTCAAATATTCGGGAAGTGGCTCTTCTTTGTATAGACCCCCCTTTATGACCCTTAGAGTGGTGATATAGGGTGCCATGACTTTGTCTTCACAAGATATCTGCCTTCCAACATAAATATCACCTCCCAATTGTCGTGAAAATTCGAATCTCCAATACTCCGTAAAGAATCCCCCGATTTTATCACCGCACCATACTTGTGAAGACATTTTAACTGTAGCGAAATAAATCTTCAATTTGGATTCTGAGCTCAGAAAACAACAAAACGAACACCATATACACCAAAGCTCAACCCAAAATTTTCCTCCACTTTGGTTGCTCCAATATTTACATTTACAAATGATGATGGTGGTGGTGATTTGCAAGCCACAAAGACAAGGGAAAACAAAAGGTAGCAGTAGTAATTGCTCAACCAAGAAATGGCTCCCTCGCTATGTTTTTCTCTCTTCAAAACACACGCACACAACCATGGAGAAGAACGGCCACAGAGATGGATGGATATATAAATGGATTAGGTCACAAATAATTGGGCTAAAGAACTTCTACTGAACATGCTAACTTAATAACAAGGTAAATGGGCTAAGTTAATGGACTAACAATAATCCTAAACCACACACTAATCAAACCACCAATCCAACTCCAACTTGAGCCTTCCAAAAGTGTCGGTTGTATTCGAGTCGAGCCAAGATTATGGTGTCGATAAATTATCCATCAACTGTTTTAAATCATCGCCCGGATTTATTGGGTATCGAAACCCAACAAATCTCCACCTTGATACCCAATCAACATGTAAGCAAGCATTCAAAACACATAGTTTATACTTGCGTAATCATATCAACCAATAAAATCGAGTTCACATACCTTACCTCATGTTTCGGACCCGAAATAATATCATACATACTCCATGTACTCACTAGGGCTAAGGTCAAATAACACTCAAGTAAAAGTAGATAATCACAGCAATCAATCAAGAGCAAATAAACATGCAATGAAGATATCATATAAGATAATACAGATCTTTTCAAACACGTTCACACAAAACAACAAATTAACACTAAGTTAATCAACAAGCCAACACATTTTCAACAAATTCATAAATGACCCCACAGAGAAAATCTCACCACACTTTTCCTATCCAATTCTGTGTTACTCCCACATTGAGAACACATATCTCACCGCATCGCCCACCATACTCACTAGACTGATCACTCAACACATATCTAACGGTAAGCCACAATATATCCTAAGTTCTTGGGATAATCCTCTATTACCACATCACTTATTCCAACCTAAATAAATAATGGATCTCCACCTAATAAAAGTAATAAAAGCGTCTCTCTCACACTCCACCTCATCAGGGTCTTTTTATTAGATAAATGATTCCAACATTTGATCACCTCTCCACTCGTCATCCAAATGCCACACTCCACATCTCTGGTACAAAACAACCAATGTACCCCTAGGCATCTATATTCCACCTTACCAAAAGACATGCAACACACTATGCATGCAAACAATTATACCAAGTAATAAGATCACTCCAATTCATGTCAATGCACAAATCAAACATAATGAAATACAACATATAATCATGTAACGGAATTGAGCAATCACACACATGCAGAAAAGGATTATACACGGATGCACATACAGTAACTAGGCTTACACTCAATAAACTTCACTAAGGTCATTACTCAACCCTATAGCCACATTCACTACATTTCTCATCTTACCATTCTGTTTATCCTTTTTCTTTTTGGAAAAATCCCTAATAAAGTGTCCAATTTTACCATATCTGTAACACCGTCTACCACTATATTTGTCCCATCATTTACCCTTCTTTTTACCACCCTCATCACTCGAATCACCATTGTCTTGAGCTCTACCTAAACTTATCTACTTAAATTTTATTCTACTCCTCATCATATGCAATTCACCACTCCTCTTATGAAATTCCAAGATTGGCTAACCAAGAGGGGGGTGAATTGATTTTTAAAACTTTTTCGAATAATTAACTAAAATCACGTAAGTTAAAAACACGTTGATAAATTAATAATCCTAAGCTAGTTCAAACAAGTAGATCAACCAAATAATAAGTACAAATAAACGAAGACAACTAAACACAAATAAGCAAATAAGCGAGACAATAAAATTTACACAAAGTAAAAGCGTTAAGTAAAAGGGATAGAGAGTGTAAACGATATAATTAAGGAGATTCGATCCAATGCAATGATCTACGTCCCCCGTTACCAAGCTCTCCGACACGAGCAATGCCTTTTTCACTATGTTGATTGATTTATGGTGCAATCCAACTTTTTACAACGCTTCCGATAACTTACAAGCAAGGAGCATCGATCCTTACACAATATTGAGCTTTACGGGACTTCAACACGACCTACAATTTAAAATGAGTTTACAAGTGAAAATCTTCTCTTCTTAATGAATAATAGATTCAAGGTTGAGAACAAGAAGAGAAGAAGGCAAACACTTTAATATATATCAATGAATGATATCTAAAGTGTTAGATGAAAAACTTAGATGAATATGATGATTTTACAAGTTTTAGTTCAATCAATCAAAGTTTTGATATGAAGAAGAGAAAGAAGGATCTATGCAATGTAAGTGCAAAAATCTTCTTCAAAAGTATCTCTCTTTCAATGAATAATTTATGATAAATTAAGTACTAAGAGAGAAATTAGAAACTTTGATGAATATGATGTTTATAAGTTTGATTTAATCAAAGTTTCAATATGAAGAAGTAGAATAAGTTTATGCAATGTAAGTGTCAAGAACTTCTTCAAAAATATGTTTCTCTTTTAAGATAGATATAAATAAGTTGAGCACAAAGATAAATGTAAAACTTTGATGAGAAAAATGATTTTCAAAGCTAAGATCAATCAAAAATATTTCCAAAGAAAATAAATTGTTAAAGATAAATAAAGAGTAAAGTTCAAATATTTTATCTCAAAAAGACCTCTCTATAATGCTCTTAGAAGTGTATTTTTCTGAATACAAGAAGAAATGGTATTTATAGCAATGCAATGAGCAAAAATATGTCTTATTGGACGCACCGTACCGGACGATCAACTAGCCGTTGTGTCAGAACGGTAAAAAAACTGACCGTTACTGCCATACCGGACTTCCGCCTGGTCAACCGGACGTTCGGTTGACCGTTGACTTTTTTTTAGAGATATGATCTAAGTTCAAGCATCACTTTGAAAAATCAATATTACTTTTGATCAAAAATATTTTATTAAGTGATATGAAAATAACTTGTTGTGCACAAAATGATTTTTGAGCTATTGCCATTCATTACTAAAGATTAAAGTGTTATACCTTTTACATATGATTTCGAAAGCCTAGTCTTTGAATTTGCTTCAAAGTTTTTTCATTGTTTGACTTTAATGTTTGACTTCGATCTTGACCTTCTTCATGAGCTTAATTTAGTCTTGATTTTAATCTTTTAAGCTCCCATCTCAAATTATTTGACTTGAATGCTTAACTTTCATTTGCTATTAATTTCAAGTCCGATTTATGATGTGTTGATTTTGGTAATACTCGATAGATTTTAACATTGAACTGTAATCACTCAAAATCAATTGTTAGAAATAATATTAATCTTGTTTGTTATAATCAAAACATTGAGGATGAAATCAACGATAGGTCAACATCTTATTCTCATTTTCAGCCTTAATCTCCATCTCAGCATCTCTTGACTTCCAAGGGAATCTATGATAATCTCGGGTGTTAAAGTGTCTCTATCATACTTAATTGCATTCTTAACCTCTGTATATGAATCATGCATAGAATTTAGCAAAACAATGGCTTATATGTATCAGACAATTTCTCATCACAATTAACGATATCTTGAACCAACATGTTAAAACATCCAAATTGTCATCAAAATCCTTTGAATGATCCATTTTAATGTTGAAAAATCTTTCAACCACTTACAACTTATTAGAAGTAGATTTAAGCAAATATAAATCTTCCAACTTTTGTCAAAGTTCTTTGGTAGAGTCAAGTTTTCCAACTTTTCTCAAAACGGTGTTGGATAGTAATTGAACTGTAAGTAAGTTCATCTTATTCTTCTTTTTGTGTTTCTGTTAAATTTGTAGGAAATTTGTCATCTATGGCCTTTAAAACTTTTTGTTGAACCAAAGTCCCCTTCAACTTTTGTTACCAAATTGAAAAGTCCACTTTCCCATTGAAAATTTCAATTTCGAAATGTGAATACATTTTGAAAATAGAACAACAAAAATGCACACATAGGTCACACAAAGTAATCCTAAGGCTATTAAACAATATGCACCGTTCTAGATTTCCAGGGTTTCATGAGACTCAAGATCCAAGATCAAGGGAATGTTCAAACCGGCCAAGTCTAGGTATTCTAATGGAATAATCAATGGAACACGAAGGTATGCCAACAAAAATTCAAATTTTAACGCAATTAAACACAAAAGCAATTATCAACTTACAGTTAAATCCAACACTTTAAATAGAGCAATTAGCCTAAATTTCTAGCACAAGCAACGATTACCCATTCACAGTAACCCATTCTTAATGTCACCCCACATGATGACGCGCTAATGTTGAAATTCAAATTGGATAAGCCAACTTACTAGAGAAAACCTATCTAAATTCGTAAATTACAAGAGATGTGAATTTTTCACTTTAGGGTCACCACTATTCACCCTAAAGTCTCCAGCAACTACAACAATGAATCGAGCAAAAATTAAATCACAAACTCACAGGGGCAAAATCATCTAGATTTCACTGTATAACATAAAATACAAAACTAACAACACAAAATTGTTAGAAATCACATTAGAAAGATTATATCTGAAGAAACCATCGTCGGAGAAGCCCTCATGCGCGATCTCTGGAGCTGCCACACACCGTCGCCGATGACAGTCGTCACCCCCACACGCTGGATAGGTAGGAGCGCCTTGGTCTGCTAAACACGCTGGTGGTCTTGGTTTCTCCACCGGTCAATGGTTTCGCTGGAAAACAATAAAACAGATCCGGGCAAAAATTGAAAAAACTGGACCGATTTTCTGCTTCGATTTCTACTGCAACTCTGGGTTATTTTTGGTTGTTTTTTTTTTGCCAAAAACCACACCAACCAAGGCTCTGATACCAACTGTAGTGGAATAAATCTTCAATTATGGTTTCCGAGCTCAAAAAACAATCAAACAAACACCACACATACCAAGGCTCAACCCAAAAGTTTCCTCCACTTTGGTTGCTCCAATATTTGCATCTACAAAGGATGATGGTGGCGGTGATTTGCAAGCCTCAAAGACAAGGAAAAACAAGAGGTAGCAATAGTAATTGCTCAACCAAGAAACGACTCCCTCACTATGTTTGTCTCTCTTCAAAACACACGCACACAGCCATGGCAAAGAACGGCCACAAAGATGGATGGATATCTAAATTGACTAAATCACAAATAATTTGGCCAAAGAACTCCAATTGAATGGCCAACTTAATAACAAGGTAAATGGACTAAGTTAATGGACTAACAATAATCCCAAACCACACACACTAATCAAACCATCAATCCAACTCCAACTTGGGCCTTCCAAAAGTGTCGGTTCTATTCAAGTCGAGCCAAGATTATGGTGTCGATAAATTATCCGTCAATTGTTTTAAATCATCGCCCGAATTTATCGGGTATCAAAACCCAACACTAACATCTTCATTACTTGTAGAAATGAAGGCAAATGGGTAAAAAAAAAAACGTAGACATCGCATAATGTGTATTCACCTTTAAAAATCCTAAGAAATTTCACTACTTGACTCAAGAGCAGTGAAAATGTAAATATGATAATATAAGACAGTTTTACAAACTCTGGGGTTGACAAATTGTGTTACCCTTTTACTCATGCAAGTAACACAACACGCAAGCAAGTAAACCTTCTCATTTTTTACAAACCATGATACAACGTATCGTAACACAATATGTTAATTACCTGATTTGATATTAAATTGTATTACTTAACAAAGAAAAATATGAATGCGACATACTTCTACAATTGTACAATAAAACACCATGAAATTTTTTTAACACGACATGATTAAGAATCTTGAAAAAAAAAAATTGTTACTATGTGCACAAAACACTCTAATAATATATAGTAAACACTTTATGATCACTTATCAGATATGAAAATTAATTTCATATCAAAGAAAAAACCAAAAATCTGGAAACAACAAAAAATAAAATCCAAAAATCTAGAATCGCACTCGCCTTGTTTCTGCAAATCTTCTTTTCAATTCAACAGTCTGACGAAGATAATGCCCCCCAAATTATGTGAAATTTACACAGATTAATTCTGAATCTTCTTTATCATCCCAAAAAAAAATGTCAATCTCCAGTTCTATTGAGGAATTTGTATATTAGGAGGTCATTTTAGTCTTTTACATTTTGTTCTTTTTCTATATATATTGTACAGTACATTCATTTGAATTTTTAATTTTGGCAATCAACAGAAATTCCCGCCAATTGCTCTTCTTCCCCAACTCTGTTATCTCCATAATTTCGCATGGTATCAGAGCATTGATTCACTGCGATGGCACACAAGGTTCATCTGTTGGAGATCTAATTGGAGAAGAAGCTAATTCCATTACCAGTCGTCTGATTATAGATCCAAGCAGCCCTTACTATCTCCATTATGATGATAACACATGTTTGCAACTCGTATCAGTGGTGCTTACAGAGGATAACTATGGGACGTGAAGTTGCGCTGTTATTATGGCTCTTAGTGTGGAAACAAGGAAGGATTTATCGATGGAACTATCACTAAGCCAGAATCTGAAGATCCATTATACAGCGCCTGGAGAAGATGCAACCATGTGGTATCTTCGTGGATAATTAATTCCATTCCAAACGAGCTTTATCCAAGTGTAATACACAAGGATTCAGCTAGAGAAGTGTGGATTGAGCTGAAGGATCGCTACAGCCAAGGTAATGGCCCTCGGATCTATGAGTTAAAGAAGCAAATCTCCACCATATCACAGGAAAATAGCTAAGTTAATTCCTACTTTAATAGATTTAAAGGATTGTGGGAAGAGCTTGATAACTATAGGCCAAATATTATTGGATCTGATTATAAGCAAGAGGATCAGGTCACACAATTTTTAATGGGGCTAAATGAACATTATTCTGGAGTAAGGAGCCAGATCTTATTAATGGATCCTCTGCCCTCTCTTAATAAGGTGTTTTCCCTCATGCTTCAAGATGAAAGGCAAAAGGAGGTCATCACTGAGAAGCGGCATAACTTTGAGGCTTCTGCTTTTGCTAACATTATTATGCAAGGATCGAGTGGTAATCAAAGGAATGTTAGATTCATACAAAATGAAAGAAAGGACAAGCCTATTTGCAGATACTGTGGGATGCTAGGACATTTTAAAGGAAAGTGCTATAAATTGGTAGGATATCATCCTCGACATCGTTTTGCTAAAGGCAAAAATGTTGTTGCCAATGCTGTTGGTCAAATTCTCTGCTGATAATCAGTATAGAGTTGTTAATGCTGTTGGTCAGTCCTTTGTTGGTAATCGGAATGGTGTTATTGAGTCTATCAAATCTCACCATCACTCCAGAACAATGCAAGCAGGTTCTAGCAATGCTGGTACCTCAGCTGAAGGAATAGATGTCTAATGATTCTCGAACATTAGCACAATCACAGTTTCAGGATATGCCAAGCACCGGTTATTCAGTGCCAGATGCCTTTTCTTTCTCAGGTAATCATTCTTGTTCAAACACTAAATTGGTGAAGCAAAATGGATAATGGATACTGGTGCCTCAGAACATATGGTATGTTCTATTTGGTATTTGACTTTGTTTCTTACAAAGTTAAAACAGATGTTAAGTTACCTAATGGTAATATTGCTGAAGCCACTCATATTGAAATAGTCGGGTTATCTGATACCTTAGTGTTGACAAATGTATTGGTGGTGCTTTGTTTCACATTCAATCTGATTTCAGCTAGCAAGTTAGCTCTTAGACAAAATTGCTTCCTGATATTTTTGCATCAATATTGTTTTGTTCAGGACCTCCTAACATGGAAAACGATTGGAGTGGGTGGTAAACTTGAAGATGGACTGTATGCCTTCCAACATTCAACTCAACCACTTCTAAACAAATCCATCAATTCCGATCATCAACCTGCAGCTATTCCTGATAACAAATTTCCTACTTTTCTTAATTCTATTAGCAATTCTGATATCAGTTCACAATGTAATAAAGCAAGTTTTTCTTGTAACTCCATAAGTGATCTCAATATGAGCACTGATATTGATCTGTAGCAATGTAGAATGGGACACCTTCCTATTTCCAAATTATTTGTCTTACACAATTTAGTTCCCTCTATTACTTTCAGCAAGCATTTGCATTGTACTATTTGTCCAACAGCCAAACAACATTGATTATCTTTCCAAAGAAGTGAAACTAGAGCTTCCAACAAATTTGACATCATACACTAAGATAAATTGGTGCCTTATTCAGTCCCTTCAATAGATGGCTCTAGATATTTCTTAACCATTATTGTTGACCACACTAGGATGACTTGGACATATCTAATGAGAGAAAAATCTCAAACTCGATCTGTCATTTACTCATTTTACCATATGATTCAAACTCAATTTGATTGCAAAATAAAAGTTCCCAGATCAGATAATGGATCTGAGTTCCACATGAATGAATTTTTCCACTCTAACGGCATCATTCACCAGCTCAGTTGTGTTAAAACCCCTCAGTAAAATGGGGTAGTGGAGAGAAAGCACCAAAACTTACTAAACATAGCAAGAGCCATAAAATTCCAAGCCAATATGCCTCATAACTTTTGGGGGGAAACCATACTCGCTGCGACCTATTTGATCAATAGAACTCCCACTCTGACCCTTGAGAACAAAACACCTTATGAAATGTTCCATCTAACAACACCTTCTTATTCTCCCCTCAAGGTTTTTGGGTGTCTGTGATATGCTTCAAGCCTCAAGAGGAATCGAAGTAAATTTGATCCTAGAGTTGTCTCTTGTATTTTCATTGGCTACCCTTATGGCATGAAGGCTTTTAAATTGTATAATCTGTTAACCAACACCATTTTTGTCTCTAGAAATGTGATTTTCTATGAGAAAATATTCCCATTTCACTATCCTAAATTTCTTTCTTCCTTATCAAAGCCTGGTGGCCACTTATCTTCTGATTCATCCCTTATTCCTGTTCTAAATGATAATTCATCACCTAACATATCTGTTTCAAATTCTAGTAATGGCTTCATTCCCACTACTGATATCCCTCTTGTTACTTCATCTCCTAATTCATCTGATTCTCTTCAAACCAATACACATGAATCCATTCCAACAACCATTTCAAGTCCAACTACAGCTCCAACCACTGTTTAGCCCATCAGACAATCAAATAGACCTAGAAGAGCCCCAACCTATCTACAAGATTACCACTGCAGTCTTGCATCTCAAGTGCATGCTCTCCAATCTGAATCCATGGTAAAACGTCCCAGGACTGTAAAACAATATCCTATATCTGAGTACTTGGATTATGGCAGGCTATCTCAGGCTCACAGAATATATTCACTAGCCTTATCTACAATCTTTGAGCCCATATCATATGAAGAGGCTTAGTATCCAGATTGGTGCAAGGCTATGGACAATGAATATCAAGCATTGGTTTCAAATAACACTTGGACAGTTACAACTCTTCCTGAGCATAAACAGCCAGTAGCCTGCAAATGGGTTTTTAAGGTAAAATTGAACTCTGATGGGACTGAAGAGATGAAGAAACCAGGCTTGTTGCAAAGGGGTTCACCCAACAAGCTGGTCTAGATTATGAAGAGACTTTCTCCCCTATTGCCAAGCTGGTCAATGTGAAGTGCTTGTTGGTAGTTACTGCTCATAAAGGTTGGTACCTTCACCAGTTGGACATCAATAATGCATTCCACCATGGTGAACTCGATGAGGGGGTATACATGATGATGCCTAAGGGTTATGAGCTGCATGGGGAGTCTGGGGAGAAACTTGTATGCAGATTGAACGAGTCCATTTATGGACTCAAGTAGGCATCTAGGCAATGGAACACTAAGCTGACCTCTTACATTATTTCACAAGGTTTTACACAGTCAAGGTCTGATTATTCTCTGTTTAGCAGATAAGAAAAAAGCCCTTTCATCGCCTTGCTCATTTATGTTGATGATATTATCATAGGAGGCAATGACATACCATACATTGAGTACTTCAAGAAGGAACTGAATGAGCAGTTCAAATTAAAGGACTTAGGAGTCTTGAAGTATTTTCTTGGGCTTGAAATTGCAAGAACATTGAATGGAATTTATGTGAACTAGAGAAAATATGCTTTAGATGTGCTAACTGACGCTGGATACCTTGGAGATAAGCCTGCTAAATATCCATTACCTCAGAATTTGAAGTTGAGTAAGGATCAGGGAGAATTGATTGAAGATGCAAGTGCTTACAGAAGGTTGATAGGAAGGATTCTGTATCTAACAATTACGAGACCTAACTTGTCATACGCTGTACAAATACTCAATCAATTCCTTCAATCACCAAGGCAGCCACACCTAGAAGCTGCACACCATGTGCTAAGATACTTGAAGGACACACCAGCACAATGTCTATTTTTTGAAAGTAGATCAGATCTCGTACTGAAGAGCTTTTGCGATGCTGATTGGGCAGCATGCTTGGATACTAGAAGGTCTGTCATGGGTTATTGCGTCTTTATAGGCAATTCCTTGGTTTCTTGGAGGTCGAAGAAGTAGCATACTGTCTCTAGATCATCAACAGAGGCTGAGTATAGATCCATGGCTGCTGTTGTTTGCGAATTAAGTTGGTTAAGAAACATACTTGGGGATTTAAACATCAAACACGTAGAGCAGCATTACTATTTTGTGATAGCCAGTCGACCATTCATATTGCAAGCAATCCGATTTTTCACGAGAGAACAAAACATATAGAAATTGATTGCCATCTTGTGAGAGACAAAGTTCAAGCTAGAGAAGTGAAGATGTTGCACGTTGCCTCTCAAGACCAACTAGTTGATTTGTTAACAAAACCATTAGGAGTTAGATTCAAGCAACTTATAACCAAGATGGGAGTTTTGAATATACACCTTAGTATTGAGCAATTTTTATATATTAGGAGGTCATCTTAGTCGTTTCCTTTTTTTTCTTTTTCTATATATATTGTACAGTACATTCATTTGGATTTTAATTTTGGCAATCAACAGAAGTTCCCGCCAATTGCTCTTTTTCCCCAACTCTGTTATCTCCATAATTTCAGAGGTTCATACAAGATTAATATCGTGATTGTAATGATTTTTTTGTCCAAATCAATGGATTTATTTAGAATGAAGGGAGCTCGTTTGGAAATGAGAAGAATTTTGAACATATCCGGAATGAATGCTACGAATAATTGCGAAATAAATGTTGAGCGAATTTTAATTAATATTTTTTGGCTGGAATTATGTATGAAACCAACACGTATTTTCACTTATTAAGGAAGTTTGGAGGTATTTTCCTAATATTTTGTAACTGTAGAGTATTTTACTTTTTGATTTTCTCACAAATTTAGTGTACTAATAATTTTTTTCTAAATGAAAGAATTATATTATTTAGCATCATTGATGTTACAACAACCATTTTCACTGCATTAAGTGTATTAAATAAGAGGCATAATTAAATGTATCGAATGATTCTACCTTTAATTGGATTTATCTTGTCACTTAGACCAGTATTGTAGCACAAGTGATGTTGTATACCTTTATTCTAAATCAAATTATTAAGTGATGAAATGCAACTAAGTAGCGATTAGCTGCTCATGTATTGGCACAGAAAACTTGTTTATATTCTCAGAATTGTGTTTGGTTAAGTTCATTCACGTTTTCCCTTGTAACTGTTAGGATGTTTGATGTTTTTGAATAATAGAATTAATCTCCTGCCCATTGTGGACAGGAAAAAAAACTTTTTATTATTGATGTGGCAGGAGAACCTTCCAATTGCAAACTTTTCATTTTTTATTATTCTCAAAGAAGAAGATTATTCTATTTACCAAACATATACGGATCAAAGGGACATGCTTTTGAGAAAGGTTAATGCTCTAGGATTGGATTAATCCTCATATGGAACAGAGTGAGGAATTCCCTAAAAGCAGAGCAAGAATCTAAACTTGAAAATGATCTTTCCGATTCTCAAAGAATGAGAGGTAAAGGGATTGATTGATGATAAGCGAAACTAAACTCCCAGGGCAGGCTTACATTTTCGTATATGAAGTTCAAATCGCTACTTGAAAGACTATAAGCTTTGAGTTTAGAAAGAAAGACAAGTATAGCTTAACATGTCGAGTTTTAATTGACACGCTCTTGGTTACCAATAAAGAGCTGAGTGACCGTCCAGTTTTTTATGAGAGAGCCTTAAAGTTAAAGTTGCCTTACAGCATTTTTCCTTGGGTTCTCTTGCATATCAGCAAAGTTTAAATTCTGCTCACTGGAGGCAAAAGATTACGACTGTTCTAAATATAGTGGACATGAGATCAACACTGTTCTGAATACAATGGATAAGAGATCATGATTGTTCTGAATAATATATCTACCTTAATTTTTGCTTTTGAAAAAAAATAAATTTGAATTAATAGCTTTTAGGTTCTTCTGACAGTCATCGATAGTGTTAGAGAAATAGGGTCACTGACAATATGTATGCGTCTGCAAAAAATTATAGTATGCTAATAATAATAATAATGTTCATATTTCAATTTCATAGACTGAAAAACTCGCCTACTTCATATCCTACTGTCATACCGGCCCTTTTTGCCAGACTTCAACACCAGAGAGGATAGAAGAGGGCATTTCATTATTTTGGCTCTATTCCCCTTCCTGTACATATTGTTTTTTCCCATTAATATTCACATTTTTATAATTTTATATTAATTACTATAATAATATTGAGCCTTGTTGGTGGAGATTAAAATTTTATATTTTTAGTAGATTTTGATAAAAATTGATGAAATATATGATTGAAGAATTGTGGATCTAATGAAATATTTGATTAAAATTAGTTATTGACTTTGACCTAAATTAAAATCCCAATTTTTTCCCTATCAAACATGGGTTTAATAATTTCTAGGTCATAGGGATGGAGATTTTATAACTCGATGTTAATTACTGTAAAGATATTTAATAATTTCTAGGTTATATTTGTATTAGGGATGGCAACGAGGCTTAACGTTCCTCCCAATCCCTTGTCCCGTTGTGAATTTTCGAGATGTGGAAGGGGTTAAGATATTACGATTTTCCTTCTTTACCTATTTATTTTTAAATACGATTAAATTTTAAAATAAAATTCCATATTTTATAGAGTTCACATTGTAGAGACTAGAGTGGGTGTGTGAATAAGTAGTTGGCTTTATACTGTTTGTGGAATGGACAACGAGAGTAACGGAAATTTTTCACTTGCACGACGAAATAGATTTGTTTGTATAGCTCAAATTGGGATTTGAGTTTGGTCATCAGGCACTCAAATATTTTAAGTGCATCTCCAATGGAGACATCATTGCACCAAGATGCACCAAATTTTGGTGCAAAGGTGTTTCCAATGGAACACCATATTTGGTGTAACACAATAACACCATTCACTTTTGCACCATTTTTTCAAAATGGTGCAAAGTCCAATTTGCACTTTCTTTTAATTTGGCAAAAGTATTTTTTAAAGGTATTTGTATTATTTTCATTATATAATAATAATAATTATTATTATTATAAAAGATATTATTATTATTATTATTATTTGCATATAAATTAAATTTGAAATATTAAAAATAATTGAATTCAATTAATTAAAAAAAGAATAAAAAATTTAAAATTAACTAACACGATTATTTATAGTTTAACATGAAATATTTTACAATAATCACATACCTATATTAAATGAGTTTTATTTTTAAAAAAAACAAATGCATAGTTTTATTTATTTAATGAATTTAATATTTTCCTTAATTTCACATAATTATTTATTTAGTAATTTATATATTTCTAAAATGAATAAATAAATTACTGAAAATAATAAAAAAAAATGATTAAACACTGTTCATTTGGTGTAATAGTTAAAAATGAATTTTAATTTGATGCAAAATTTGATGCAAGATTTAGTGTAAAATGATACAAAATTTAGTGCACGGGAGTAACTTATCCTTGTGTGGGTTTGAGTTTGGATTTAAAGCCAACACGTGTAGGTAGCGGTGTTAAAATGGATCCGGTCATATAGGTTCACCAAGCCAATTAGACGTGCAGGATTTGAAGGTCTAGCACAATTTGCGAGGTAAGGTTTGATGATCTAGCCCTACAATTCAACCTAGTTCCTAGTGATGTTATTGACTAATAAAATCATAGTTACCGAACCGGAACGACAAACAACAAATTGGCTAGTGAGCCAAGCCGGCTTGCCCATTTGGATTTTCTAACCCGAATACCCAACCAAAACCCAATAGAACGAGCAGTTATTGTATAAACACGAAAGTGCAGTTGAGTCGATTCACTAAGCAAGACCCTCTACCTCTAACACAAGGCTTTAATCAATTCACATTAGATATAAAAAAAACAAATTAGTTAAAAAGAGATCTGAAGATGCCCAATCATCCTTGATATTTTAGTATTAATCCGGGGCGATGAACTTTAAGAACCTACGTACATACATATATAGAGAGAAAATCATAGTTACGAAATTCGGACATGACCCACTAACAAACTCGATAATACAGTCGAACCGGCCCTTTAAGAAACCAATTCTACTGATTACATATATTTATGTAGAATTGATATCATGTCCTTAGTAGGCATGATAAAAACTCTCTCATCGATAATATTTCAAAGAGAATCGATTATGTGAATGCATGACTATTGCAGAAAACGTAAATAAAATTATCTTCCAAGGGGATCAAATCTGTATATTTTTATATATACTTTATTCCAGCAGATAATTGATAGCTTGAAAGTAAGTGAGGAAAAAGCCAGAAAAACAGTCAATCTATCTGCCAATAAATAAAAGTACACAACAGCAATACATGTGGCAAAATTGGCAGATGCCCTTCCAACCAAAACAAATACAGTAGTACTATTAGTAAAGAGGAAATAAAAGCAAAATTCCCACTCATCACATCCTTCTAACATAAACACGAGAAAGGAACCGTTTCCAGTCCAGATTACACATGTTATACTGATGCCACAAGCAGAATACTACTGTCCCACTACCATTTCTCCAAATCTACTTTCAGATTTTCATTTTTCTGCATTTAAAAATAAAAATATTAGTAAAAAGGGCGCATGAAGAAAAGAAAAAAATAAAATAGTCCTACCATTTTGGGTCATGAAGAAATCATGTAAGGCATTGGGTATTGAAATTGAGAGTTGTGTTCTGTGGCTCATCAATTTGTCCTCAGAGTCTTTGTTGTCCTTTGGTGGCCATTCATCAAGAAAATGATGCATAATTTTATTGGGCTGCTGATCCTCCACTATACTCTCTGTAATATTGTAATAAGGGTTGTTCTTGATAGGGGACAGAGATGAACCCATTGTCAGTTGTGCCATTTGCCAAGAATCATCCAAAGTGGAGCCATTTCTTGAGGTTCCAGAATGCCCATAGCTGTTTCTACAACATAATATAACAAGAAGCCATTAATCAATGTAAAATCAGTGGCAAATCACATAAACTAGTGGGGTTTTAAAGAACCTGTAATCTTTGCCTGCAGTAGAAGTAGAAGAATAAGCATTAGATTCCAAGAAAAGGTAATTAGTGGGGTTTTCTTGTCTAGTAGAAGAGGAAGAAGATTTTATAGTGTTTTTAGTGATTGATGAGATAACATTATTTGTGGTTGGTGTTTCCACAGGCTTTCTTGAACGGTTTCTCCCTCTGTGCATGTGTCTTTCACAGTACTTAGAATCTGGATAGGCCTCTTTTGAACACCTCCACTTCTTTCCATCTGTTCTTCTGCACCTGCCTGGTTCAGGGTCTATTTTCCTCCCAAAACCCATGTTAAAACTGCTCCAACCAACTGCAAAAAACAAGTCCTTTTTTAGTTACACATCACAACTCGAAAAAAAAAAAAACCAACTTCTTTATTTTTTGGGTCATTACCATGTTGGGGCACTTGGTGGAGAAGAAACTTTGAAGAAGAAAAAGAAGACTCAAGACTTGTTCTGATAGTGAAGAGAAGATCTGGTGGAATAGGCATCCCAGAGACCATGTACTTGAAAACAAGTGCTTGGTGTTCAAGTTCTTGCCGTTGGGTTGCTGTGAAGGGATACCTACTTATTCCACTACTCATATTTCCAAAAAAGTATATCAAAATCACAAACTTTAGGCTTCAAACGGGATGAAATGAACGGAGAAAAAGGGTTTAGTGTAGTGGAGAGGTATAGAGAGGTTGGGGTGGTGTATTTATTTTAGGAACCATTGCAGAATCTTCTGTACATGGATAAAACTAATGGTTCTGATCACATTGCTGCCACCCTCTTTCTTTCATGCTCAGTTTCTCTCTCACACAGGAGAAATATATAATAATAAAATCCTTCACTTAAATCACAACATTAAGCCCTTATTTTAGCTCCATTATAATTAATTTTTGAGACAAAAAATATATTTTGTAATAATATTTTTTAAAGAATGTGAGATTAAAACAAAAGAAAAAATACGTGTAATATTATTTTATTAGAAAAAAAAGGAAAAAATACATTTTAAAATTAATATGGTCCAAACAGGGGCTAAACTTAAAAAACATAATAGATGGATGGTGAGGATGGACTGGCTCACTTAGCCCTATTTGGTAATCATTATTTTGGAAAAACAAATTTTTGATTAGTAATTTTTAAGAAAATGTATGATTAAAAAGTAGAGAAAAATTTTAAATTTATGTGTAAAATATTTTATTTGTGTGAATGTATAATTGAAAATGAATATATGAAAAATGACACTAAACTTCATTCTTTAAAAAAATATTTTTCTGTAAATTCATTTCGACCAAAGATACAATTTTTCAGTAAAATAATTCTGTATATTTTTTATTTATTAATTATATATTTTTCAAAAAATGGGATTCAAACGCAGACGAGTATCTTTATTAATTCGATTCTCTCTCATCTGCTGCAGTACAGTGTGCACTGTGCGCATTATGACTACTGCAACTCTGTGGGCATCTGCTGCAACTATGCTGCCTTCATGACAGCTCTTGTCTCTGACAAAAATACGGAAATCCATAAACTAAAGGGACCCTTTGATAAATATTTATTATTAAGAGTTGGTGACTGAATTTCCAGTGCCTGGCCTGGATCATGAGAAGATTGTACGGTTTATAACTTTTACTGCTACTTCACACTTTAACTTTTCATCTCTGTTTGCTTTCTTTACAAGTACCCCCGCCCCACCCAGCACTACTCTACGCCCACTTACAATTTTTCTGATCAGCTCAATGTTCAAAAATCCTCTCTTCCCAATTTGTAAAGACAGAGGGATGGAGCTCAGGGCCATTTTGATAGGCTTTTTATATAATGGAAAATGGAATCGAAATTTCATTTTTCACTCTGACATATTTGAAAGCACTTTTTTTTCTCGAAAATTTGTTTTCTACGTTTGCCATTTTTCTTGAATTTCAATTCTCGAATTGGTTTTCCATCTTTTTTTATTTTTTATTTTTTGCTTTTTTAGCAAAAAAATAAATTATATCCCAAATTGTTAAAAAAAAAAAAAAAAATCATGCCTTAAATTGACAATTTTCATGTGAAATAAAGCCAAACGAACACAATTTTTTTTTTTTCAATTTTTTGGCAATCCAAACAAATTATATCTTCAATTGTAAGAAATTTTATCTATTTAATTGACAATTTTCATGAAAACACAAAATCAAACGAACATCAAAAGATAGAAAATTTCAACATTTTTCAGGTGGAAATTATACCAATCAAACATAATTAATTCACAATAAAACAGGTTCTAAACAATTCAACTATCTGCAATTTATTTTCTTTCCACACAAATTCTATCTTTGAATCAAACAGACCCTTTGTGTGATAACTTTCATAATATTTTAATTTTGCGGACAAAAATTGAAAATTATATATATAATTTGATCATCTTGAATAAATTTTAAACAAAATTTTAAATTTTGTGTAAGGACAACTAACCCCATTTCTCCAAACTAGGGGCGGACGCAGAATTTTAAAGTTAGGGAGCACAATCGAACTTGTAAAGAAATTGAGAGAAATTTTACAATAAAAGATCTACGATCATACTCGATGTAGTTTTACATCCGAAAATTTACAGGAGATATAAAGCCCGTTTAGGAGATATTAAAATCAGATTAAAATTGAAAAATTAGTCGTTATAATTGACTTTTATTAGACGAGTGTGACCCAATAACGGCCATATTTTCAATTTTAATTGGATTTTAATCCCTACCGAACGGGGCCATAATTTTTTCGGATATAAAATTTCGAAAAAAAATTATGTCATATTCTATAAAAATTTCAAATAAAATGATTAAAATTACATTGAGAAACTTATATCGCAAAAATAATAACTGTGAATGAAATAATTGAATTTTTTCTTAAAAAATACGAGTCAGACGTCTTTCTTTAAGACTCACGTTTGACGTATTTTTAACTATTTTCGATATCTATTTAGACTATTCGATATGCTCATAATGTAGTTCTCGAAATAAATTTTAAGATACCATAAGCAATTTTAGATTCGATTAGTATACGATTGTCGGAGAATTTTTAAAATTGATATGTTATCGAAATTCAAATTTATTGTGATTTTGCTCCTACTTGGTGGAGATTAAAATCAAATTTTTAGTAAATTTTGATAAAAGTTAAGTAGTTATGAATTCTATGAAATATGTTATTAAAATTAATTGTTAACTTTGAATTAGATTTCAATCGGATACCAAACATGACTTTATATTAAAAAAAAAAATCTCCAAAGTTGGGGGACTCCCTAGGAAGAAATGCGACACTATAAAATGCTACTTACGGGAAAAATAAAGATTATCGTTTCCTTTTAGAAATTCTATTATTTAGTTACAAATTTTGTTTGATTATAAACATTTTCTTACATGTACAAATTCTTTCGTTCAATGGCTATTATGTTCATTGTTTTACTGTCATTTGGAGGTTGGGTCAAACGTGGATTTATTTCGCATCCCTTAATAATTGATACAAACATTCAACTTAAATTTCTATCATGAGGAGATATGTTTGAATCGCTAGAAATGCAAAATAAATTGATGGTCGGTCATAGACGTAATAACTCCTTACTAAAGTATTTGGTAGTTACATTTTAACCCAATCACTTGTTAATTTTATTGTAATGCGAGAATTTAAAGTTGTGATTATGTAAAATGTTCGTTGTAGGTCGGAATGAAATTATATCTTAGTAGAAACTCAAAAAAATCCATAATATTACACGTAAACACAAAGTTTCTTATTTTTTAACCACACATTCTCCATCAATCACTATTCAAAAATGCATGTTTTGTCAAGTAATGGAGCTCAAACAAGGCCACGGCGTGTTAGCAAATTGAGGAACGAAAACAAGGGAGTAGGGACTGGGGAGAGGGGGACCCCAAGGCCCATTTAATTTTAAAGTGAAAAAAAAAATTTATGTAGCAGCCTAGCAGAAAAAATAATTGCCCTTCCTACCACCGCTCGAGCGGCCACCTCGCAATAAGTGAATGCTGGTGCTCCTATTTTGAGCACTCGAGTAGGATCAAGGCGATGCAAGCACTAGTTCGACACTTGCTTTACCAATTACAACTTTGACCCTTTCAAGATCTCTTCAAGTCTTCTACCAACTCCCAAATTGAATTTCAACTTAAATTCCCAACTTGACTTCAAGTAGAATTCTCAAGTAGTCTTCCAAATAGAATTTGAGTCACACCCTAATTCTAACAAATCTCCACCTTGACACGAATTCCACTGCAATGAACAAAATCTAAAAAATTCTTCACCTGAAGACAAATTCCATATTAAAGAATAAAACTTAACTCTTCAACAAAAAAATTATCCACCAAAAATCACCCAACAGAAAAAATACTCTATCTCTTCTACGAACCCAACTAGAGTAAAATCAATTAATCCAAGCATGGCTTGGGCACCAAAGCTGCTTGAATTATCTCCACAAACAACAAAACATCAAATAATTTAACATTTACCAATAGGGTTAAAACATACCATGTAACAGAATCAATACAAAATGCTTCTGGAGAAATTGTTTTTGTTAGATTTAAAACCATCGACTGTATTTAAAGCATAATCAACAAAATCAGCTTCATCGTACCTTTGTGGAGGCCTAATATCTCTTCGAGTATATCTCTAACAATTGAATACAATGGCACTTCTGGTGATGTGGAAAAGCGGTATTATCCATAACTTCCAAACTCGACTGAAATGTATTTTTTAATATTGACCCTGAACCAAACTTAAAATCCACATGAGTCCTTAAATTATGCTAATAAATAGTTAAAGATTTTGTGGAACTAAGCAAGACATATCCTTGGGACCTTTTCTGTCCCTTCAACACTACGCGAGCTCATTTACTAACCTATAGAACTCTACCTGCACATTGTACATGTACATTTTTAAATTAAGAGTACTCAATGAGATAAAATTTCTTTTCAAATTAGGAACATGTCTCACATCATCAAGTATTCGACGTCCCATCAAATATCTTAATTTTGGTCATTCCAATACTAGCTATCCTACAAGATGAATTATTTTTCATTACCACAACACGTTTAGAAACTATTGCATATGTTGAAAATGAATCATGATTAGGACATATGAAAAGTGTAAGTTGTATCAAGAATCAAATTCTCATTAGGCCCCCATTTGACACCCATTAATTTCTCTTTCTCTTTCTCATTCTCATTCTTCATTTCAACCACACATTCTCTCAATAAAATAATATTACACACAAATCAAAAACTTTTCATTACTTTTCCACCATACATTCTCACATCAATCACTATTCCAAGATTTCCATTCTTCCAAAAATGGGTTTCAAACAGGGGCTAGATTTGGAATCGTCGTCAGAAATAGCTAAAAGTTCCTCATCTTTGTGGCAATCTTCTACAATTCAAGTTTCACATGAAGTTTCTGATTGTTTTTCATTCTGATTTGTATCATCTGATTTTTCTTTCTTCTACAACTTATAACAATCTTTCATAATGTGCTCCATCCACTTGTAATAATTATAGACTTTATTACTGTAATTAGACTTTATCCCTCTCCTCACATAACCACCATCAACAACAATGCCATCTCCAAAAAAATGCTTCATCTTTTCCTTCGAAAATGGAGAATCGTAAAAACTTTTTCAATGGTGAGAATATCATGGTTGTATAAGATTGTGTCTCTAAATGACATGTATGAAGCGGGCAACGAATATAATAATATCAATAAACCCTCTTCATCATACTTGACTTCAAGGTCTCCAAATCAACGATGATTTCCTCAAAAACAAGTAGGTGATTCTTCAATGATCTACCTTCTGTCATACGATGAGAATACAAACGTTACTTCAAATGCAATTTTTTGGTTAGACTTTTTGTCATACATAATTGCTCCAATTTTAATCATAATGCAGCGACAACTCTCTTTCAAAACGTCTCAAGGAATATTATTCAGAAGATGAAAATGTATCTATGACATGGCCTTTCGATCTTTACGTTTTCTCTCTTCCAAAGTCCAAGTTAAAGGCATCTTATCAAACTCCAATAACACAACATCCAAATCCATTTGAGCGAGCACTGCTTGCATCTTTACCCTCCAAAGTGAATCTAGTTTTGCGATCTAGTAACGGAATATCATACTTTATAATTACCATCACAAAAAACAAACCTTGAATTTAGTTGATTGAACTCTGATACACATGTTAGCAAATAAAGAAATGAGAATAATATTATGACAATATAAAAATCAAATAAGAACACACTATTTACGTGATAAAAATATACCAAGGGTAGAAGATGAGGATTTATTAATATCAATATGGATGATTAAAAATTATTGTGTAGAATGTAATGATCAATTCAATATATGTTGTACACCATGTATATATAATATTAATATCCCTAACATACTAGGAATATAATACAATGAAGAGTTTAATATAAGGTGAATTCTCAATACAATGGGTAAAACTAATAATAGAATATTTGGTATGAAATAGGAGTAAAACATTGCCAAAAACGCGAATGGAATATTCCTTGGATAAGATCGCTGCTCGAGCGACGGTCTAGGCAAGTGTGGAGTGGTGGCCAGCCGTTTGAGTGGCCGCCTCTCGCTATGCAAGCACTGGTGCTTCTGTTTTGAGTGCTCGAGCTGATCAAGGCGTCAACAAGCGCCAGTTCGACATTTCTTCTCCAATTACAACTTGGACTCCTTCAAGACAATGAATTCCAACGTAAATTCCAAACTTGACTTCAAGTAGAATTCCTGAGTAGTTTTCCAAATAGAATTATCACATCTTAATTCTAGTATGGTGTAATTTAATACGATTTTTCAAGTACTTTTGTCAAAAGTTTTCTTTAAGGTTTCCAAATTTTATTAAAATAATTAGGAAACGAGTTAATTTCACAAACAGTCACTAAACTTATTTAAAAATTACAAAACGGTCACTGAAATTTAAAACTGAAATTTCACGCGCTTTCATAAATGGTCACTAAAATTTTAATTTGTTTCACAAACGGTCACTGAAGGATCGTTACGATTTTAATTCAAACTTAAATGACTAAAACATGTGGACATATAAGTTTGACCACATCAAGTGCAAATTTCTTGCTATTAAGTGCCACATTTGAAGTAAATTAGATGAAAATTGTAAAAGTGATATTTTAATTCTCGTTCCGCCTATATACATACAAGACCATAATTTAGATGTGAGATATAAATATTTTTCTATATTTTTGTGTAATCGTGCCTAGATTTCCCAGCGTTTAATGCACTTTTATTTATTTTAGTTCACATAAAAATATAGTGTATTATTGTTTCAAAGTAGTAGACTTACTCAGAAATTTGCACTTGAGGTGGTCAAACTTCTATGTTCACGTGTTTTGGTCATTTAAGTTTGAATTAAAATCATAACGGTCCTTTAATGACCGTTTGTGAAACAAATTAAAAATTCAATGACCGTTTGTGAAAGCGCATGAAATTTCAGTGACCATTTTTGCAAGTTTTAAACTTTAGTAACCATTTTTTTATTTTTAGGTAAGTTCAATAACCGTTTGTGAAATTAACCCATTAGGAAACTTTTTGAAGTTTTTGAAATATTTCCGAAAAATTTCAAGTTTGAGTTTTTAAAGTGTGTATAGAAATGAAATAGCTGACGTTTTAGAAATTTCCGTACGTCCAAGGTTAAAACTTGAATAAGCTGTGTCCTATTTGTGTTAATTATTGATAGTCTCTTATTAATGAGGGAAGTAGAGATACTCCACGCCCTAAACAATAAACTGGGTTAGCAAAAAATATGTATTTTAATATAAAATAAATAGAAAAGAGAAAAATAAAAATAGAAAAGTCAATCAACTTGTGTATATTTTAATGATAACCAAAAGTCCTATATTTATAGAAAAATTTAAAGCTGTAAGAGTATCCATTGATCAATAATTAAGGCTGCACGAATACAATGATCATCACTAATTAGTATATAATTTACAACACTTAACAACACTTTCACTTGAATGACTCATTACATAATTTCTCCCATATGTACTTTGATAAAAAACTCAGTAGGACAAAAATATCAAATGAAAGAAAAAATAGTAAAATTATTTTTTGGAGTATTAAAAATAAATGTTGCTTCATTAAAATCTTTTTAGGAAAGTTTGATAAAATGGAGCGAAGGAAAAGGAATACAATTACTCGCCTTGATGGATATCATTGAAGATCTTTGAATTGATACATTCGTATTTCGTGTACCAAATTTCTTGAATTTAGATGTTAACAATACTTTTGTGAACAAGTCAATCATATTATCACTTAAGGGAATTTGTTGAATATCGATGTCACTATTTTTTTTAACGATCACGTGTACAGAAGAAATTTTTTAGAAAAATATTTTATGTTGTCATTGATATAGCTTCATTTGAATTGCACAATATAAGTTACATTATCTTCATATAATATATTTATCTATCATTAATGTTTTAATTTAGTCAGTATGATAATCTATTGAAAAGAAATTTAGTTACACTTTCCGCAAGTCTCGTATTCAAGGTATAACATGTGAGAGTAAAATCATAAAAGTAAATATGTTGTAAGTTATGGACATTCATTATACAAAGAATATGACTCGTTAAAACTTTACTAAAAAAATTATGTGGAAAAAGTTCTAATAAAGGAAAATATGACTCATTATTCATTTGAATATACTACAAAAGTGTCTCATTGAAATCTTTCTAGAAAATCCCATGGTACAAATAGTATTGGTCAAAGAATAAAGAGTACAATGCGTATTGCTATCTCTTATAATAATATCTCTTGAATTATATGTTTTATGCATATTAAATCATTTAAAGATATTATTAATAGTCATATCAATTGAATTGGATATAAACATATTTATTATGCGCATATCAAACTTCATGCATTCCAATGATAATAAGATATAGACGTGTGATTGGATTTACCACAAAATAATTTATCTATTTATACAAGTTTTTTTTTTCGAAATTTATTATCTTAAGTGCATTATATATCATGATTTTTTTTTTCATTTTCTTTTCGCATAAGTATATATCTTTAGATGTTCGGACTACATGTCTAAAAATTTCAGATTTTTCTAATAAGTTCAACTTTGCTAGAATTACCTTCTTTTATCTGGCAAAAAAAGTTCGGGAAAGAAAGATCATGCAAGCCCAACTATTTATACATTGATATTCTTCGAAGGTTTTCCTTCAATCTTTTCGCTATAATCCGTAAAGTGGGGCAATAAATTATGTACAAAAGTGTTGTCAAAAACTTTTTAATGGTGGCATGTAAGATATTGTTAATCTATTTGATATATAAAATAATAAATGCAATTAAATGAATTATCTTTTAAACTTCTAGTTCGAATTTTCTTGTGCACGGATTTAGATAATATAATGATGCATTATGCTTATTATTTCCAATCTCTTAATTTCTCCCCCTAATATTGAGAGAACTATCCAAACAGAATGATTATCGGAAAAATTGTGTTATAAACTATCATCTATTAGGGTTTAAAATATTTAATAATAGTTTAAATAAAGATGTATTAACATCATTATTTAATACCCACCTCACATATAATGCACTAAAAGATATTTAGATGGGAAATATTACACTTCTATTCATAAGCCAACAAGGAGAAATATGATATTGGCATGATGCATAATAGTGATATCTTATTAAAAAAAAAAAAATCATTCTCTAAACAAAATGGAAAATCTTTTGTTCTCAATAGTAACAAGCAATGTTTTAAAAATCGGATCGGACATTCTGAAAAAGGAAGATGGTCAAGGGTTAAAGAGTCGAATTGAGATTAAATCGGGATTGATCCAAAAATAAAATTAATTAAATAAATAAAAATTTATATCGATATATGTACTATTTAAAAAATAAATTACTATATAAATATATTATTTAAAAAAATATTAAGTTTAAAAGTATTTTAAGTTTCTAAAATTCGTTAATTATTTTGTAATAATCATTTAGTAACATAAAAGTTAAATAGGCCCAAAAAGATCATAACCCTGCATATAAAGTAAAAAGAGGAAATTAGGTTGTGTGTATAAAAATAAGTATTTTGATTCATACCTTTTAAACTAATTAAATGTTTTAATACAAAAATATTTACGTCCTAATTATTAACTAAAACTCTAACTCCTTGAACTAACCCGATATAAATCACTCTTGTCCTTAGAAACACTCTCCACATTCAGAAGGCCGTTTCCGATCATTTTCTGTCAATTTCGTCTCCATATTCCTCCATCTCTGTTCATCTTTAGCCTTCTCCTTCTCATTTCTTGGAGATTTTAAACACCAACCCTAAAAACCCCCCCAAATAGTCGAAACCCTAACCTGTTTTGATGAAAATCAAGAAACCAGAGTTTAATTTTGACTTATTCACTTTGTCGCTGACTTCGATACCTAACTCCAACTCCTACTTTTGTAATGATAGGGGACAATGGGTCAAAGAGGAAAAGAAATATTGATGAAGAACCATCTTCAAAGAAGAAGAAATCTTATAAACCCAAAGTAACATTAATTTATTCAATTTTCGCTTTCGTATATACATTTTATTTTTTGTTCCTTTTTGGTTTTGATATTTTTCTAGTTCGGATATTTTGTATGTGACTTTTCTGGTTCTGTTCCTTGCTTTTTTTGGTAAAATGAAGTATGTATACAAACTGCTCAAACACTGCAAGAACCAAAGATTCAAAGAATTCAGATGCACTATTTTGTGGTTAAGGAAAATGGGGGATTTTATTGAAGAGTTCAAACATGATTTTGTATATATGAGATTGTTGAGATTAGAAGGAAGATGGTAGGAGGCAACACAATATTAAGTGAGTCTAGAGGATGTAGTGTGCGGAGGCTGTAGAGCCGGTATGATACAGTTGTCCAATGATCTAAAAGGTCACGTGATTGCATGATGACCACAAAGTGCAACCTTTGTTCCTAAGTTTTTAGGATTCAAATATATGCAAGTGTGTGTGTGTGTGTATATATATATATCAAACAAGAGATGGAAAGTTGAGAAATAGGAAAAATTAAGTGAATATGCTATTTCTTCACTTCAATTTGGCATGATATCTTCCATTTTTCAAAAGTAACTTAATTACTCATTTTCATCATCATATTCTCAGTTTGAATTTTTGTTCAATTTCAATTATTTTCATCATCATATGCTGTTTTGTAGGGTTGCTGCTCTCCTCTTAGTTTCTGTCACTTTTTTTTTTTTTTAATTTTCTATGACTTTTTTTAAGTTTGTCACCTTTTTTTATTTTATGTCATTTTTTTTAAAGTTTATGTCACATTTTTAAGTTAACATCTCAATAGAGAGGATCTTAGGCAAATATGAGTTGATATTCATGCTTTAGACCGTAACATTTCCAAAGGAAGGGGTTGGAATTGGCATGAGAGGGTTTAAATGAAAGCGGACTTTCGTCTCACTAAAAGAGGAATAAAGTAAAAAAAAAATTATTTTGTATCACTTCTCTTGGTTTTATATCACTCTTTTTTTAATTTCTGTCACTTTTTTGACTTTATGTCACTCTTTTTTTATTTATGTCACTTTTTTGAGATTATACAACTTTTTGATTGTTGTATATTTCAAACATGTTTTGAGTCATCATAGCTTGGTACAAATGTATATGTTATAGACTTTCCTGAAGCATGTATTTATTGTTGAATTTTACTTTTTACAGTATCTTTTTTTTTCTTTTCGTAAGTTCGGGATTTAATAATCCTTAAAGCATGTTAGTTTAGAGGAAAAGTCACGTTATTCTCTCCGCACAATGTGATTATAGATTTAGATGAAAACTTAGTCCATATAAGAGAATTTAAGAATACATGCTTTGGTGCCTTCATTGATTTAAATGAAATAATATTGCAACCACAATTGATACACCAGTTGCTGCTTAGACAAGTTAAGCAACCCAATTCAAATGAAATGTGATTCAACATCTATGACAAATTTGTGAGATTTTCATTTAAAGAGTTATGTTTGATATCATGGCTTAAATGTATTGAAAAATGGTGACTTTACCCAATATAGAATGAAGAGTCATTTGAAAGAACAATATTTCAAAGATCACCAAAGCATCTCAGCAAAAGAGGTCCAAGAAGTGTGGGTAAATTTCCCTGCTAACACTATAGATAAAGATGTCATTGATATATGCATAGTTTATTTGATTATATCCTTCCTTTTTGGTACTTTGTATCATAAGGGAGTTGATGACTCATTTGTTTTGTCTTGTGGAGTTTGAGGAGTTGAATTATTTTTCGTGAGGTATAGAAATTTTTAGTATGATTCTATCATCCCTAAATTGTGCATTTAATCAGAAAATCAAGAATGTTTTTTTATGAAAAAGAAGTTTTTAGAGTATAGGTTGAACGGATTTCTAGTTGTTTTTCAAGTATGGATTTATGAAACTATCCCTACTATTGCTTGGAGGAATTACTGCATTAAGCATAAATCTCAATGTCCTCGGATGTTGAGTTGGAGTAATAATCAGCATGTGACATCTATGAGGTTAAGGAATACCATTTTTTATTTGATTAAAGTAAGTTTTGTACATTTATATTATGTCTTTAGTTTTTTTTTTTTTTTATTTAATTGATTATGTATTTTTCAATTGGGAGTAAATTGAATTGTGCCTCTTGAGGCAAATAAGGAGCAATAATATGCAATTGGTTTATTTGTTGAAGGTTTAGGGGCTGACCAAAATGATGATGATTTTGAGTATCCTATTATTCAACGAAAAAAGTTACTAGATGGAGGAAAAGTAAAATTTGTTAACCGAGTTGGAAGGTCTGTGGAAAAGAAAAACAAAGGGAAGGTTGACGAGATTTGTGTACATTTTTTATTTTTTATTACAACCGTTCTACCATTTCAATTTATTGCTTCTTATTATTTAGTGTTCTTTTCAGCAAATCCAACAATCGAATGAAGAACATTTGAGATGGCTGTCCGAGGTTGAATTGAAAGTTGTTCAATCAAATGATCTGATTTCAAAACGTATTTTAGATCTCGAAGTTAAAATTCAATCAAACGCAATTGAGAACTATCTAAAAGATGTTGAAGAAAGGATGGTGTGTAGAGTTTACTTGATGAAACATATAAGGTGTTTAATGACTTCCTATTTTTTCTTTAGGCATTGAGTTTGAAATGAGTGGTGGGGAAAAAGATGTTAAGGTGCTTTTCAGAAAGAGTGACAAGTCAGTTGAAAAAAATGACAAGACAGTGGAAAAAAGTGACAAGGAAACGAAAATTGTGACGAAAGAGCTGAAGAAAGTGATAAGGTTAAAATGAATTTGAATGAAGAAATAGAATTTTATGAAGATAATTGGTTAAGAGTTGATGATATTGTTGCACGTAGTTTAGCAAAAAATCTAGAAGTACTTGTGTTTTCATTTAATTATTTTTTCCTCGTAACTAATGTATGTTTATACATTAATATAATTTAACATTTGTATTTGTGTTATTGTTCATGTTCCAGCATGTTGTATCACCATATGATAAATGCCAAATTAAATTGCTTGACAAGGAGTTTGAATTGAAATATGAAGTTTGGGAAAAAGCTATAGAAGTCACGATTGTGATTGAAGCTAAAATTGGAAATAAAGAGGGAAATGTTGAAACTATTGATATTGATGATGATGTGACCCCATACATGCCTTGAAGAGACAAAAGAAACCTACTATGCCTTTTCAGTCCCCATGGGTCAATGAATATTATTCTACATCGAGGACTAAGAAACGAGTTGTAAAAGGTACTTTTGCATTCCCAGTTGGTGTGGGCCCTCCAATGGCAAATCATGTTGATGCTTTTGAGTTTTGGTACATGAAGGGATTGATAAGAAAAAAATAAGTAAGTTGTTACTAATATTTGTTGTTTGTGAATGTTTCCAGTAAAGTGACATTTTGTACGATTTTTTGCATTATGTGATGTAGGTATAAACATTTCAATGATGAAAATTCTATTATCAATCTTTACTTTACTTTATTAATATTGATATATCTACCAAACAGTGGTGGTACGAATTGTTTACTCCAAACGAATGTTTGGAAGAGGTCTATATACTAAATTTTGCCTAGATAAATCAGCTCTTAAAAATTAGACTTCTCTTCTTTTATATGTTATCAGGTTGTATATGCATCATAATACAAGTTGGAGTCTTGTTGACCATGTTCTTATCCTAATGAGAATCTTAAATTTAACCCATTGGATTCTCTGTCATTTTGATATTCAACATTTGTGCCTTAATATATATAATTCGTACCACAAGATTGTGAGGAAGGTTTTAGTAATTGAGGCTGTTAAACCATTTTCTAATATAAATCCTGATATTCTTTTTCATACTAACTTCTTTGAGAGAAAAGGCATTTCAGAAGAAAATTCTTTAAAACCATTGGTTATAAAAATGTTTCCAAAATTTTCACAGCAGAATAACATGTTAGATTGTTTTCTAAAGATTTTATTTTTGTTTTCATTTGACATTCAAATATTTAATCGTCTAATTTTTTTTATTTTTTATTTTTTGGCATGCAATAGAGACTATATGTAATTAAGTATGCAAAGCATTTCATTAATGGAAAGTTAAATGAATTGCCAAAAAATATTTAACATTCCACATATTAGAAGAAATTTGGCAGCTCAATTATATGCTCATGGAAAGAAAAAGTAAGATGGAGATTATGATATAAATAATGAATGGGTGTTGAAGGATATTGGTTAGTGATATATTGATGTGATAGAGAAGAATATGATTTTGAAGAAGCAAAGACACGTCTTGTTATGTAATGACTAATTTAGTTTTTAGAACATTTTGTGGATGTACATAAGTTGGTTGGTAGTTGATGTCTTATATGTAATGACTGATTTGACAAAAAGTGGCAATGTAATAGTGGTTTGACATCTTCAATTGTTAATTTTTGAAGTTTGAACATATTTTCTTTACAATAACAATGGAGCGGGGATATTGGCGATGTAGTTTATCAATATTAGTACTAGTACCTAACTATAATATGTTTGTAGACTCGGATATGCTAGCAGCTTGTATAACTAAAAGAGAGATAATGTCACCTTTTTAATAAAAAAGTGAGATTATGCAACCTTTTTTTTTAACATGGTAGCAACTTGTATGTCACTTGTCATAATCGAGATTGAACCTATCCTACTATTCCAATGTCAAAGTACTCTATACCATTATCTGTTCGATATTGCAATACATATATTGTTCTAGCAAGGTTTAGAAGGAGAAAGTACTAACCATCTGGTTTCACAAGGCATGGAATAATCAGTTAACAAAAAGTAGCATTATATGTTATTAAGTATACTTTTCTAAAGATGTGTTTTTGTGAAATTTTGAACATGCTTTCTTTACAATGCAATGGACTGGGGATATAGTTGATGTAGTTGATCAACATTAGTACTAGCGTCAAGAATTGCAATATATTACTTAACTATGACATGCTTGTAGCTTTTAACATGCTAGCTTCTTGTATGTCAAAAAGTGACATAATGTGACACCGTGTCACCGTTTAACAAAAAATGACATTATGTCACTAGTTGTGGCAGTTTGATATTTTGCATTCATGTTGAAAGGCTCAATGGACGATGTTGGAATCTGATCAATTTATTAAGTAACAATACTTCTAACTGTGGATTCAATGTCAATAGAGTATGATATCCATTGTCATATAAGCATATACATAACAAACAATTTTTTAAGAAATTAATATCCATTAAAATCCATCGTCACTTTTTTTTAACAAAATCACATACATAATAAATTTCAGAATTGACATGTTGTTTAGATTATTTGAATTGAAAAACATTCTAAAACAAAAAAAAAATAATAATCAAATAATCTAGTTTCATATGCCACCCAACTTCTTTTTCTTTTTCACATTTGTTGGATTTTGACATGATATACGATTGTGGCCATTATTCCCACATCTTTCACATTTTGCATTTTAGATTTTCTCTCATTTTGATGGTATCTTTTTTGTCTTTAGGTCGTTCGAATCTTCTTTTTGGATTAGGAGCCAAGACTACTCTTGTTTTTGTCTTATCTGGTGACTGTGATCTTCAAGTGAAAAAATTGTTCCACTATATGTTTGAATATACATATTTATTGTATAATATACCAAACAATATAAAAATGAATCTCCATTTATCTTTACAATAACTGCAAGTGCGTGTACACATAGAATCTTGTTCAATTGGAATTGCATTCATGTGCATGTTCTTTCTTTCATATTCAACAAATATGAGGTACAACTATCATTAATCTGGTACAATATCGAACTTAGAGTTGATACATGTGTGCAAACAAAATACTCTATCAATAAATTTGTCACTATTTTATATTAAATGAAGATTTAAAGTAAAAATTCAATTTGAATAGAGGTTGTAAATCGTGTTATAACATAAATCATGACATACAATAACAACAAAACAACATGTTTATAGCTTTTACCTTTATTTTCTTTGACTCCACAAACTTTCTCTTATTTGGTAGCAAGTGTTGTGAAGGTTGTCCATACATCATTTATATGCTTCACAAACCATTATTGTATCAAGTATCTTAACGATTCTAATAAAATGCTCTATTGGATAACCTTTTGTTGCTTTTGTTACCAAATTTACTAATTCAACTATATTTGAAATCATTGTAGAAAGTCATTGTTTGTCATGTAAGCCATTGACCATTTTTCATAACCAATATCTTTTTACATAAAGAAAATTCAAAATATTAAGGGTGTGTTTGAGCTACATTATTTTGGAAAAATATATTCTGGAATAGTAGATTGATGGAGAACGTGTGATTGAAAAAGAATGAAAAGTTATTCATGTGATGAAAAATATTATTTTATTGAAGAATGTGTGGTTGAAAATGAGCAGAAGAATGAGAATGAAAATTTTAATGTGGCTCAAACATGGGCTAATATTTATTTAACCGAAAACAAAAAAGGTGACTTTCTGTCACTTTTGACAAAAAAGTGACAGAATTTCACTATTTTTTATCAACAATTACAAACTTTTTAAATAAAAAGTGGCATATCATGTTACTTTTAACAAAAAAGTGACATCTTGTTACTCTTTATTTAAAAAGTGATAGTACATCACTTTTTTAACATTGATTATTATAGAAGTTAACAATGACAATACACCAAATGTGATCGAATCCTTATATTGATTTCATCAAATTGTTTCATATAGAACTTAAAATAATTCTTAGAATATAACTCTTACAGCTAGCCATGTCAACGAGTCGAGCTACGAGCCGAAACTCAAAACTCTGGCTCGGCTCGAGCAAAACAAGTCCGAGCTTTTTTAGGTCTGAATCGAGCCAAGTAAAAGCTCGGCAAAAAAATGAGGCTCGGTCCGAGGCTTTGCGGGCCAAGCCAACTCGTTGTTTTTTTTTTTAAATTCATTATAAATCTATAACTTTTTATAATGTATTTAAAAATTATAATCTATACGTATTATAAATAATAACCAAATATTAATATATACAAAAAATACATCTAAACTTAAAAATAAAAAAGCTCACGGACTGGCCAGTCGAGCCACACGGGCTTGCTCGGCTCGAGCGACACCCCAAAATGGGGCTACGCCCAGTCTCGACTTTTCCCCACCAAGCCACGAGCTGACCTGGCTGTCCGAATCTTCCGAATTAACATCGCTACTACAATATTCTTGTGATAACTATAGACCATGCATTACATTTTCATACACTTTGTGAATTGCAATTTTTATACTTGCATGTCCATATGAGATTATAAACAATCTTTCTCGCTCACCATAAGTTTCTTTTAACATAATTGAGAACCACTCTCATGAATCATTAGTTTTTAAATCACCAACTCCAAATACTAATATGGAGATATTATTGTTGGTATCTTGCGTATATGTAGTGAAAAGTGTTCCGCCATAGTTGTATTTCAAGAATGTAGCATCTATTACTATAATTGGTCTACAATACTTTCACCTTTGAATAGATGTTCATAATACCATGAAGAGGTATGTTGTCTTGATATGTCTCAATTTTTGTAATCGATCCGAGATTTATTTATTCTATCAATACAAGTATTTTGGAAGCTTTTCGTATGACTTTGAGGGATCTCTCACATCAATTCCAATGCTTTCTCCTTAAATCTCTAAGCTTTCTCATAACTTATCAACACTCCGTATGTATTCATCATGTCACTTGTAATGTTTGAAGGAGTGTATGTTGTTTTTGTTGAGATATATTTGTACATGATGAATTCTCCTACTATTGAGCTAGTTGATTGATGATTATTTCTCAAAATGATGTTATTTGAGCATATATGATCATTTTTAATATATATTACCTTGAACATATTTGTTCCACCAAGTCTTGAAGCTCTAACAGTTCATTTACACTTATCATCAATACACTTCAGCACATATCCTTTCTTATCCTACTTACTATGAATTGAAAGATATTGTGGATCACGTATATTAAAATATTTCTCTTAACCAATATCTTGTTCTCGAACACTTTAATCCTTTGAAATTCCATCCATTGTGACTACTAAAATGACATCACCTCCTTCATTCGTTGTTTCTTTAACTCTCGATATACTATTATATACATCAACAACAATTTCTTCCATACATGGTAATTTCTGAACTGATGTTACAGAATTATCGGTTACAACTTTACAAAACTGCAGTTGCATCATATCATTTTTTGAAATTAGTAGCCTCTCAAACATTATATATTATTAACAAATTCAGTTTTGTGAATTTTTGATACCGTTGTCACATCCACTCACAATGGAATGCTTGCAAGATTTTTATCCTTCCTTTTGAGCTCCAAATAAAATGTTATAGAAATATCATCTGAAATCTCCATCAAAGGTAAGTTTTCTTTAATCTATATTATATTTTTATTCTCTATGTTGATGCACTTAGTTTCATCACAAAAAATATCCTACACTCAAGGTTGTTGTATGTGCATCTATCAAGACAACAATTTTGGTCATTTTGTCACTTGTAATATCATTATCTTATATCCGTTTGCCTCCATAACAAATGAATACATTGATTTTATCCAGACCTACAAAAAGATTACAAAGAAATTATGTGAAATTTTTTTAAAAAAGTAACAGAGTAATATGCATCTATTTAATTGCTTAAACGAGATACATTGACTTTTTTTTTTTTTTTTTTTACAAAGTGACTGAATCAACATTCTCCTTTAACAAACATCTTGCATGCATCAATGCAATTTATTATAGTTTTATTTTTCATATGCACTAATATAAAACATGGCTTGAATTAGTATGTTCAAATTTCCAAAAACACACATGTATGAATCTAGTTAATTGCTCCAATAAGATACTGTGACTTTTTTATTTTTTAGAAAAGTGACAAAAAATCACCTTTTCACATTTTCCTTGTGCAAACACCATACATGCATCAATGTAATTGATTTATAGCTTTCTTTTTCACACGTATTAACATAAAACAGTGCTTATATTTATATGTTCATATTTTCAGAAATGTACACATATGCATTTAGTTAATTGCTCCAATGAGACACTGTGACTTTTTTTTGAGAAAAGTGACAGAATTCACATTCTCATTGAGCAAACACTTGCATTCATCAATGTAATTGATTCAAAATTTTCTTTTTCATACATATTAACATAAAGCAATGCTTGCGTTCGTATGTTCAGATTTTCAAAAATGAACACATATACATCTTGTTAATTTTTTCAATGAGATATTGTGACTTGTTTTTAGAAATGTGGCATGATGTCATTTTTTCATAGAAAAGTGACAGAATTCACATGCTGCTTGAGTAAACACCTTACATGCATCAATGTGAATGATTTAATTTTTTTTTTTCATATGTATTATCATAAAATAGGGCTTGAATTTGTATGTTCAAATTTCTAAAAACACACAAGTATGCATCTAGTTAATTCCTCTATTGAGATACATTGCCTTTTTTTCTTTTTTTTAGAAAAGTGACATGATATCACTTTTTTACATTCTCCTTGAGCAAACACCTTGCATGCATCAATGTAATTGATTCAAAGTTTCCTTTTTCATATGTATTAACATAAAACATGGCTTGAATTCATATGTTCAAATTTTCAAAAACGCACACGTATGTATTTAGTTAATTGCTCCAATGAAACACTGACTTTATTATTATTATTTTTTTTTTGAAAAGTGACAGAATTCAAATTCTCGTTGAATAAACACCTTGCATACACCAATGTAATTGATTCAAATCTTAAATTTCCAAAATGCATGTGTGCGCATATAGTTAATTGCACTAATGAAATACTGTGATTTTTTTGAGAAAAAGTGACAAAATGTAATTTGTTTCATAGAAAAGTGATAGAACTCAAATTCTTCTTTTGTCAAACATCTTGCACGCATCAATGATTTAATTGATTCAAAGTTTTCTTTTTCATATATATTACCATAAAATAGGGTTTGAATTGATATGTAAAAATTTTAAAAAATGCACACGTGTGCATTTGGTTAATTGTACCAATGATAAAATGTGATTGTTTTTAAGAAAAGTAACAAAATGTCACTTTTTCATAGACAAGTAGAATTCTCATTCTCCTTTTGTCAAACACCTTGTGTGCATAAATTATTCAATTGATTCAAAACTAATTCTTCATATGTATTGACACAATCCATTTTTTCTCAAGTTCAACAATGTTATTTTCAAACATTTTTTCAATCACAATAAAAAAATTTCATAAATGTTAATTATTTACACTATAAGGTTTAAACTAAACCTAATCACGAAATCCAAATAAAAGTGAGATAGACAATGAACTATGATGATTAGAATTTGCAAGCGAGAGATTATTTAGTTGGAAATTGATAATTACGGTTGTAACTTTCATAATTTGTGCAAAGAGAATATACAATCTTAAAGTGACAAAATTGGGGAACTTATTAAACAAGGAGTCAAAAACATAAAAAAAATAAATAAATAAATAAAACTCTGTATTTTAGTTTGTGAGGAGTTTTTCGACCTTTTTCCAGAACTTTCAATATTGAAGTAGCCTTGACCTTTTTCCAAAATTTTGAATAATGAACGAATTCGTAGAAGATTTCCTCTTTCTCCTTCCAATTTTCCCTTGATTTTTTTTTTCTTTCAGTTTGGAGGTTGGTTTTTGCTGATGCCGTGATGTTTATATTTGAGCGTATTTTGTATGTAGAAATATATTTAATTACCATTTAATCCAAATTTATCATATTTTTTCAAAACTGCCCCAAATAAACAAAGTCCAATAAGGTTATAAACTTAGACAAGAGACATCCATTTGAAACATTAAAAGAAAAAGGAAGACGGTTGGTAGTTATTCTCTCTCAATATTCATGTCGACGGCAACTTCCTTTTGGTTATCAAAATTTATTTATACTTCATTTTTTTTTTTAAATCTGATTACCAGATCACAATCGAACCGATTCATGAGTTTCCTGGTCGAACCAATATGTCCGGTTCAATTTTGAAAATATTGGTAATAAGTTAGCAATTGATCAAGCAGTTAAATGATTTGCTAAAAATGTTCAACCATTATCCCAACTAGTAATTATTAAAAGATTTGGAATATAAGTATATTAGCATTAATAATAAGTCACCTTGATTGTAATATAAAAATGATGTTCATAATTTAAAATTTGAGCAAGTTATCTTGAAAGTTGTAGTTTCGAATACATAATAATATCACCATATATCAACATAACTAATTTTCAAGATTTTAGAGATACAGTTCCAGCTTTAATTAGTGATGTTTGATGATCAATTTTTTAATAAAATTGGATTGAAGAACATTTTGGTTCTTGAATTAATATTTATTCAAATCCTCGTTTCATATAGAAATTCATTGGATTGAAGAACATTTTGGTCATGTCAAACAATAATATATTTATAAGAATTATTGTTCTAAGTTCAATACATTGTTTGCTTCAATTATACCAATATTAGTTTCAAGCTTTTTCTTTTCTCCTTAAGTGGTAGCGATCTAGCTTATTAATTTGATCACTTCTATGTTACAATAAAATCAATTAATTTTAATAAATTTTGTGATATTTAGTAATAGACAAAATATTTGTAAATCAGAACTATAATGACTTGATGTGTTTAGGTCCACAGGATACATTTATAAAATATAGTGTTTTTCAAACATGATTGGTAACAACTTGTTTATTTGCAAATAATTAACAAATGAACAAAAATAAAATTTTATTTATTTGTAATCCAATAATAACTTTAAATGTTTTTATATTATTCGTCTTTTTAAAAAAGTACAAAAGTTAATTTTGACAAACATTACATAATTAATTTTGCAAAAGAAGAAAAGAAAAGATTTTTTTTTTTTTTTAATATCAGGTTCTTAACCAAGGGTTAATGACAAATCTATTCTCTAATAAGAGTTCATAAACAAAAACAATAAATACAGTTCAACATCATCCTCAGTAGCAGCTCGATCCAAGTCATATTCTAGCTCAATGAACTTCGTCGTGATTGAGAGACATCATGATTATTGATTTGAGTATACGATGTCATCACTTCTATTTTGACCAATCTCATAAGGACTGTCGTAAAACAAACAAGGTACCAGGATTACTCTGATACCACTTGTTGTGAAACCAACTACTGGATTGAGATGTTGATATTATATGACACAATAATAAAATATTTAATCAAATAAAAGAATAATAAAGACTAGAAATATGACAAATGAATTAAGAGATTTTATTAATTCAAGATTAATGGAGAATAGAGAAAATCACAATGGATCCTATAATTCTAGTAATCTATTTTCTCATACTTATAAAATTGTATAGAAGAGCCTAATATTTATAGGGAACATGTAGAGGACGTCAAAACCCTCTTAGTAGAGTTGTTGATGAAGCAAGATGCCAAAAAATTGCGTCTAAAACAAAAAATGAGAGAAAAACACAGAAAACCCGAAACAGGTCAGGTGGGGCGTCGCGACGCCACCTCCAGGCGCCCCGGGGCCGAGACTGACGTTGTAGCGCTAGGTGTTCTGAATTTTTTTTATTCCCAAATTGTTTTCTCATCCCAAACTCTTCTTCAAGTCCAATGCCAAAACCCCAACTCCCAATGAGCTCTCAAAATAGAACTTCAACTTGCTATATGACTCCCATAGCATTCCAAAATTGAATTCTCCTTGACGTATACTTCAATTAGAATTTTTCAATACTTTAAACAAGGAATTCAGGTCACATCAAAATTCTAACAAGGACGCGTGACATAGTTGAGGTAAGCACCTCATGACTAACCAATCAAAGATTAGCAATGACGGGAATAATTGATGCTATCCTAAACAATCATGATAACCTGGAAGGTTGACCTATTCGTTCACTTAGGATTCGTTTGATTGCAAGGGTGGAAAGAAAATGAATTTCAGGGAAAATAATTGCCTAGAACTTGTTTTTTAGAGAATTGTTAATTAAGTGTGTTTAATTGGTATAATTTTCCACCTGAAAAATTTTAGAATTTTGGATCTTTTTGTTCACGTTTGACTTTATTTTATATGAAAATTTTTCATTAAAGTGAAATCTTTTTACAATTGGTTAAGAAATTTGTTACCATTGCCAAAAAGTAAAAATAAAATAAAAAAAAGAGTTTGCTCGAAAATTATTTTTTCACCATTTTTTCATCAAAATTTAGTATTCGTTTGGCTTCGTTTTACATGCAAATTGTCCATTAAAATGAATTTTTTTTCACATACTTGAGGTAAGCACCTCATGACTAACCAATCAAAGATTAGCAATGACGGGAATAATTGATGCTATCCTAAACAATGATGATAACCTGGAAGGTTGACATATTCGTTCTAAGGGTCCGTTTGATTGCAAGGGTGCAAAATGGGTGGAAAAGAAAATGAATTCCAAGGAAAATAATTGCCTAGAACTTGTTTTCCAGTGAATTGTTAATTAAGTGTATTTGATTGGTATAATTTTCTACCCGAAAAATTTTAAAATCTTGGATCTTTTTGTTCACGTTTGACTTTATTTTATATGTAAATTGTTCATTAAAGTGAATTTCTTTTTACAATTGGTTATGAAATTTGTCAACATTGCAAAAAAGTTAAAAAAAAAAAAAGTTTGTTCGAAAATTACTTTTTCATCAAGTTTGGTGTTCGTTTGGTTTCGTTTTACATGCAAATTGTTTATTAAAATGATTTTTTTTTTTACAATTGGTTATGAAATTTGTACCATTGCCAAAAAAAAAAAAAAAAGGAAGGCCGAAATTGGAATTCATTTTCCCACCAAGCTAAAATCAAGGAACAAGGCGCGGGGGCGGCGGGAAAATTTTTTCCATAGCAAATTTTACCCATCAAACACCTTTTTAAAGTTTTTCCATGGAAAATTAAAGCTATCAAACGAAATCTTAGATTTGCCCAAACTGAATAAAATGACATGCCTATTTAGGAGAATTACCGTAGACAACGTGAGGTGGGTAATCTAGTAAACTCAATTGGCTAGAACTTCTTGACTCTATTTTATTGAAGAAAAAATTATTTTTATTTTCTTTTACCTTAAATGGTTAGAGATTTATGGGCATAAAGATGAATAAATCTTGCTAACTCAATTGGCTAGAATTTTGTGCTGTTAAAGTGTTGTAAACTAGAGAGATAAGAGAAGAAAAACAAAGAAGTCAATAGATGTGTGTATAATTTATCTCTACTAAAAGAAAAGAGCCAATTCTTGGATGCACTGTTTCTATGGAGTTGTGCCAGTACAATAGCTGGTTGCAAATATTTTTTCCCCATCCTACTAAAAGAGCCAGTTATATTTGTTTGTATTTGTCCGATTCCTTTTTTTCCCTCTTTTTCAAGAAAAGAAAAGGATTGTATTTTATTTGACTTTTTTTTTTGTACTTTGAATGTTGTGTGAGAAGGAAGTAGTGTCTGTCAAAAGCGATTTTTTCTTCTTCACCTTTCCCATTTATTCCATTTTCTCTTTCTTCATCTTTCCATTCCATTCCCTTCCCCTTTCCTTTCCTTATCTCTTTCTTCGAGTGAAGCTCTCACAACAGGTCCACCGCGGTTCCGTTCTCTTCCCCTTCCTTTCTTTTTCTCTCTTCGAAACTAATTGTTGGTTTGTCATTTCTCTCATCCGAATAATCTTACATTTGTTAATTGATATTGTACAGGGTCGCATAGTCATCTCTTGGGAGCTTTGTCTTCTTCATTTAGTGCTAGTAGCAGCAGGTTTGATTATTTATACTTTCAGGTTTATTAATATTTTAGTATAATTGCATGTTGCGTTACATCAAATATGTTGAATTTCATTAAGTGCATCATCATTCTTTTTTTTTTTTTTGGTCATTTTGCTTTATGTTAGTGTAAATATCGTGTTCGTATTTTTATATCCATGGTTATGAAAGGGAGTGTTATGTGGTTATGAAGCTGATGTTGTTCTCACATTCTATTTCTCTCTATATATGGATGTTTGATTCTAAACTTATAATTGCATGGCATTCCCTATACGAAACGATTTGATAGCCGTCGTTTAAAATTGAATGGACTATTAGGAAGAGAATGCAAAATGAACAGATTTTCAGTACTGAAAACTATATATATAATATTATTTTTTGAAAAAGATTCTTGCTTTTAGTTTTAGATTTTCCAGTTTTTTCCTTTTTATTATGAGATTAAAAAAATATTTAACCTATGTTCTGTTCATATTTTTTTTTAGTATATTGCCTTTATGTTTGATTTAAGTTGTGTGAAATTCTTACGGCAAAATGGACATTTTTTTATAGTTCTTGGGATTTCATTGTATCTTATTGTTTTTTTGTTTGCATTAGTTTTAAATTTTTTAAGATTCTCTGTAATGAGAAGTTGAAAATGGAAGGTAGATATTGGCTTATTATACTTTAGATTCATAACAACGGTTACTTTGTTTTTGAAAAGGCACTGAGAAGCTGTTATAACTTGGACTCTATGAGAAAACTGTGGGAAAATGCTGGTGGAATTGGAGGAGCAGAAGAGTCAGGTAGCAAGTAATTTATTTTTTTCCTTCTTCAATTGTGATGACTGCCTTTGTATTTTCAATTTTCCGTACTCTTCCCAAACATGCTAGCATTTTGATATTAAGTTTCAGTATGTCTTCTATTTTGTGAAATTTATTTCTCTTCTTGAACTCATTTTGAGCCACACATGTTTCACATTTTTTCTATCAATAGTTAATGAAAATCTGAATTCAGCTACACCAAAGAAGGTTGAGTTTTTTATTTGTAAAAGTGAGTTTTTATAATTCTTTTTAATGAAAATATCATTGTTTTATACTTTTAGTTATTAATTAAAGACTTATCTTTTGTAATAAACTTATCAGTGTATGTGGTCTAGATTTTAGGCTTTCTTGATATTGAGAATTGTAGCTCTATTCAAAGTGCTATATATGGATGTAAAGATATGGTGGAGACTGAGCATATGATCAATGATGGTTATAGTGGCTCATTTGTTCCACTAAGAGAAAAAACACAGAAAAATTCATTGTATTAGCTGTTGCACAACATAAGGTGGAGGCATATTATGAAATGCAGATAAGAAAATGTAAACGTTTAGATATGTTAAGAGGTGAATTTATTCTAAAAGTAATAAGCCATGTTACCTTAGTCTATGTATGATTCGTATATTACATAATGTTTAAATTTTATATAAAAAATTAATTTCCATTGTATTTGTGAAGCTATACTATGTTGTTTTAACTTTTGTAATACTGTTTGCTAGACTTATGATATCTCTATATTTTTTGCTCTCTGTAACAAAAGTCTCCACCCAATACTAATTGCTTATTTTTCATTTTTAATTACTGTGCACTTGAAGGATGTACTAAAAATGGATTATCCAGGAATTTACCTCACGTTGATGAACAGTTCCGTGAGCCTGACAATATAGCTAAACCAAATGAAAGTATAATGTATAAGATTCCCTTCTCTTTTTGTACTTTAGTTTAGTACACTAAACATGAACACTAGCATAGATTAGTTGAATTATCATAAAATACTTAGCTGTGATTTACTTTTTTTTTTACTCTATCATGAATGTGCGATATGGCAATCTAGATTTATGAAATGGTTTTTTCTCTTTTGTTTTTTGTTTTACTTTATTTATTTAAATTTTTTACCTTTTGTGAAATCTATTGACTATAACTTTGTTGTTGTGGCATGTTGAAGAGTATGGTGGACATCAATTTGTCGGACGTGTACATGTATGGTGCACAAATAATGTTCTTAGTAGAGTTGGTTCTGAACTTAAAAAAGGTACGTTTACAAAATATGAGCCATCTCATCATTACTTATACTTGTTAAGTTAATATTCTACATGATCTTTTTAAACTGGTTAGTGTTGAAATATTATTCACATTTCACAATATTGATGAAAATTGAATTTAATGTAGTTATTGGATGTAGTTATACCATTTCTTTGAAGAATGGAAGTAGCATATCGACAAGCTTCGATTGTAGATCTCACTACAAACAATAGTGATTTCTAAATGATGAAGATGTAACAATTAATGAATTTAGTACAACATTTAATTTTCACACCATTCCAACTGAATCTTGTGTTCTTGCTCAGCCATCTATTTGTAAACATTGTGGTGCCAAAAGATTTCAAAGCGAGAGTAAGGGATTTTGTAAGTTAAATTGTATATGCATCGTGTGTCCAATGAATTACATCAATTATTTACTCGAAGCGGCATCATTTTGCATTCACATCATTTAACAATCATTTTGCATTCACATCATTTGGTGTCAATTATGATAAAGATTTATGTAGGATGAATAAATGAATTTATAAATTTAGAGTTCAATGACAAGTTTACCATTACATAAACCGACTTTTACCACCTAATGACAATCCAACCTATTTATAGTTATACTTTTATGATACTGATAGTGAATTACATAATCGATCAAGCATTTTAGATAAATTTTGTAAATCAACCTTACAAATATTGATTGATATTTAAAGGCTTAATCCCTATTATAGGTTCTTCCGCTTTTAAGTGGTTTTGACAATTTGCATACATGTTGAATACAAATACGATGTGATCCTGGTCTAGACTAGAAAGTTTATAACACACTAATTGCATCACAAATAGTTGATGTTTGGGTTGATGAAGATCCATCTACAAACTGTGGAGTTTGTGATATAATGATTTATGGTCATTCTTGCACTTCACACAAAGTGCACTATTATTTTGGTTGTTATGATCCTCTTCAATACCCATTGGTTTTCCCTTACGGTGAATCTGGATGGCATGAGGGTATTGCTAGGTTCAATAAAGAGATATTTGGATATTTTCTACACGAGAACTTTTTAAACACGGACAATATAAATTCTGCAAGTGAATTGATTGAAAGAGAAAATTGATGCTAATAATATGAAGTTTCTTTTTGTCATGGTATTTAGTTTGATTATTGTTTCCGTACTTCTATCTTGTATTTATGAAGGGGAAGAAAAGGTCTTGAATTGTCTTGTCGAGAGTATTACTGCTATAAATTACAAATACGATACTCTGGTAATTGTATCTTTCTTCATACTGGTAGACTTTTACAATAATATGTTGTTGATATGTATGTGAAAATTGTAACGGCTAGATTAGATTATCTTTGTAATAATCAGAAATAAATACGAGCTCAACTATACCAAGGAATTGTTAATAGTGTTGAAATAGGTGAAAGTAGAGGTTACAAGATTGGTCGAATGATTGTTTTACCATCGTCATTTACTGGAGGACCTAAGGATAATAAAAAGAGATGCACGACACTTGTTCAAAGATATGGGAAACCAGATGTGTTTTTGACAATAACTTGTAATCCTAATTTGCCTTAAATAAAAGAAGAACTAAGATATAATGATGAAAAACGAAATAGACATGATTTGTTTGCAAGGATATTTAGAGCAAAGTTAGAAAAACTAAAAAATGATTTGTTTAAAAGGCATCTTCTAGGACCCGTTGTTGCATACATATATGTAGTTGAATTCCAAAAGAGAGGTCTTCCACACGCTCATTTTTTGTTAATCTGGATCTAAAGTTACGTCCGTTCCTTTGGATGATAAAATTGTTTGCTGTGAAATCACAAACACAAAATATTACCCCCATTTATATTGTACTATTGTAAAACACAAAATGCATGGTCTTTGTGGAACATTAAATCCAAATAATGTTTGCATGGAAAGTAACAAAAAATGCAAAAATAAATATCCGAGAGAATATATCATAACAACTTCACTAGGAAGTGACTCATATCCACAATATAGACGTCGTCATGATTGTGAAAAAGTTAAGGTGAGAGGACATTTATTAGATAATAGGTGGATTATACATTATAACCCTTACTTAACAGCTAAGTATGATTTTGATGAAATTTCAAGATATAAAAATGTTAGGTGAATCTCTCCACCTGAAGCAATGTGAAGAATTTACGAATTCGTTTTGTCCGAGATGTCTTTGTCAGTTGTTTCACTACATTTGCATCTTGAGCACCATAAAACAATTGCTTATAGAGATTCTGATAATTTACAAATTCGATTTATTACTACATACCACTCTAAAAAAACAATGTTAACTGAGTTCTTTCATACAAATATTACATATGAAAATCCAGAACTCTTTTGTATAGAGATTTTCCTTCTTATTTTGTGTGGGATGCAAATGAACGAATATGGACTATTAGAAAACAAAAAAAATGTAATTGGTTTACTTACATCATTTGCTAAATCACATTAGAGGACCAACTTCTTCTGAAAATTTAAGAATAGTGAATGGCGTATTGTCATTTTCATTTCAAGAAGCAGCTCTTTTGCATAGTTTATTAAGTGAAGATAATAATTGTGAGTCATGTTTATCAGATGCAAATGTTTATTAGTTACCCATTTCATTGCGTAGGTTATTTGCTACCATATTGAACTAGTGTAGTCCTAATAATCCAACTTCTTTATGGGACAAATTTAAACATTATATGTTTGAAAATTTTATACAACAGGATATGTCACTAATTACAGCTGAAATAAAAGCATTACAATGTATTAACTCTATATTAGAACCACTAAACAAAAGTATAAATGAGTACGAATTAGTTTTGCTTAGAATCAAGATGGAAGAAGATGAAAAATTGGCTACCATGACTGCTCAAGAAATGAGAAATACTAATGATCAAAATAACCATTTCGACACAAGCACTCTGAATAAAGAACAACAATATGCTTATAACATAATTTTACACCATGTTGTAAGTGATAAAAGTGGCATATTTTTTGTTGATGGGTCTGGTGAAACATGCAAAACATATTTGTACAAAACCTTGTTAGCATCTGTACGATCGAGAAATCTAATTGCTCTAGCTACAACTTCTTCTGGAGTCTCCGCCTCCTTATTACCAGGTGGTAGAATTGCACATTGAAGGTTTAAAATTCCTCTAGAAACGACTGAAAATGTTGTATGTTCAAACAGTATATAGTCTGCATTAGTAGATCTTTTCAGAATGACTAAATTAATCATGTGGGATGAGGCACCAATGGTAAATTGTTACACTATCGAGGTTCTAGATAAAATGCTAAGAGATATTAATGAACAAGATATACCATTTAGTGGAAAAGTAGTTGTATTATGTGGGGATTTTTCAAGTTTTACTAATTGTACAAAGAGGAAAAAAGGAAGACATTGAAAGCAAGTTTGGTTTTTTCATATTTATGGCCTTCTTTTATTCATCTACCATTAATTCAAAATATGAGAGCTCAATTAGATCCATTGTTATGAACATATTTACTTAGTATTGGAAATGAAACATAAAAAGAACATTCCTGTCGTATGTTTAAACTCCCATATAATATAACAATAATTTTTTAGGATAAAGTCAAATCTCTAAAACATTTGATTAACATTATTTTTCCAAATCTAGAAAGTAACACTGACAATTTAAATAATATGATCAATAGAGTCATTTTAACACTGAAAAATGAATATGTTGACCAAATAAACAATATGAAATTGAAAGAAATTCCAGGAAAGATATATATATATATATATATATTATAGTTTTGATGAAGCCATTAACAAATCCGAACTAAGTATCCAAGAAGATTTTCTAAATGCACTAACTCCGAATGGTATTCCACCACATGAACTTGTATTAAAGGAATATTTTCCCGTTATATTACTTCAGAATATTAATCCATCTGAAGGTTTGTGCAACGAAACAAGACTCATTTGTTGAAGATTTGAAAGAAATGTTATAGATGCAGAGATTTATGTTGGAAAATACCGTGGAAAACGAGTATGTTTACCAAGAATTCCGTTCATACCACTTGAAAGTGATAAGACTTCAATTTCTTTCAAAAGAACTCGGTTCCCAATACGCCCATGTTTTGTAATAACAATAAATAAAGCTCAAGGTCAAACTTTAGACTTTATTGGTCTTTACCTTCGTGAACTTGTATTTTCCCATGAACAGTTGTATGTTGCTTTATCAAGAGCAAAAACAAGTACATTTATTAAAGTTTTAGTGAAACCATTGGACAATGTCACGGTGCACACGAAAAATGTTGTCTACAAAGAAATTTTTGATTTGCTACAATCTTTATAGCCATTCTGTAGAGCATTTTCACAATACTTAACATCCAATTTTCGAATTCTTATTTTCTTTTTTATTAAATCAAACAAATCTTTTTGTTATATTACACCATGTGGCATACTTTATTTATGTATTTATTTTTCGCCTTCTAGATTGTAGCTTACTTCCAAAAATAATTTAGGTATACCTCTTTTGCTTTTCTCAGTTTTTTCTTAGTTACATAATCATAACAAATTCACTTTTGCAATTATTACTTATACTTGTGCGTATTAAGCATGAAATCATATATGTGTCCATACTATATTTTGTAGATGGAAATGGAGATGATATATAAGGCCACAATGAAAGGTGTAACTTCAAAAACAAGAAATTATGCCTCGTATTTCCAAGACAATGTCATAGAAAATGAGACATCCGTTTTTAGTCTGTTAACATTTGGGAGTAGTTTGCAGCAATTCCAGTGTTCTTCACAGTAACCTTTTATGCTACAATAGGTATTTTCACAAACTTTCACTTTAAGTTTTTCTAAGACACTTTTTCAAATAGTATGCATTTACTTTACTAACTGCCTCAATAATGATTGTAAAATGCAGCAATAGAAGTTCCCATGGATGGTCCAACCTAGAGAATCTACTGCAAATTTATTTAAACAAAAGTAATAAGAAATATTCGTGTGCAAAACCCTTATGTTTATAGAAATATTAGTCAGAAGAACCCTTAGTCTCCACGAGAAGAATCTAATGCACATTTGATTTACTAACAACTTCCATTCTAGCCTTATATATCATCTCCATTTCTGAAACAACGCATAAAATACGTGTGTATTTTATTTTACACATAAAGGTTTCAGAAAGTTTCAATAAGATAAGTATATCAATTTCAATTAATAAGTTCATGTTATATTTTTCACAAAATTTTAACTTTTCGTGATTTTGATGAACATTTTCAAAATATATGAATCCATTAACTGTTATTAAATTTAGATCTCTGATTTGGATTTACGTTTGCATCAACTTTTCATACAAAATGAGCATCAAACATTTATCTAATTGGATACCTTTTTGCAAGTATTTTAATGGTGATTCTTTGAGTTTTAATGCAGAAGACTTTCAATAGCTGGAAAAGCAAAGAATACTCAATGTCATAAGGTATCATCAAACATGAAAAGTTAAGAGCATAGGTGAAACATAGCTACCTTTATTCTCAATTCTCAAATAAAAATCTTCAAAACAATCAAGTTAACATCAACCCAAACAATAGTAGACACTAAATTGTATAAAGTAAAGTCTTATGTTTTTTTTTATTGAAACTAACATAGTTTCAGGTTAGAGATAGAAAGGGTGATAGGGAAAGGGAAACAAATTTTGATTATGATTTTCATTTTACTGGTAGTATTAACTTCATTTTCTATTCATCGCCAACATAAGCATAATAAATAGATAAAATTTTCTTTTGTCAAATTAATAGCCTTGGCTATAAGTTATTTATTTGTGAGACGAGCATAGATTTATATTATTACTTGGCCCTTGATTGAATTTATTCCAAAAAAAGGGTGCACTCAAATTTAATTCCATAATAAATTGTGACACATACACTTAGTTACTCTAGTGCTTTCTATCCGACTTCAATATATTATTTCTATCATTTTAATTGTCTTCATGTAGCTTTTTGAACATACTATCTTTTATGTACATCATTAATCAACTTTTCTTTTGATCTTTTAAATTTTACTTCAAAAATAAATATTCACTTAATATTTTGAATCATACCTCTTATTGTGTTGTTGTGCAATTAAGTTCTCATTTGATCTTCTCAGCTGAAAAAGGCACTATATTTTAATCACTATATCCATGTTGCTTTAGTACCATCTCAGCCACTTTTTTGCTAAAAACGTTACTCGAGTAACATCTCACTCACTTTCTGACCGACAAAAGGTACTAGGTACAAACTTTCACCCTAATCTGCCTCACATGCCAAACTCCAATTCATAATTGTTCACAATAGTCAACATTTCCTTCAACTTTTCTCTCACTTAACAAAAAAACATTATTACACTATAGATATAACACACACACACACACACACACACACACACACACACACCATCTTATATGCTATTTACACAACTCAAAATCGAATGTAAAAGATGAAATATATACTTCAACTCCAACACTTGAAGAAACAAAGAAACCACCATTTACTGCACTCCTTAGGTAAATCTGTACACATGAAACAAGAAAAAAGGGTGTATCAACATTGTTTCAAAAGCTACATTTTACTACCTTCTCATTCTTCCATTTACTAAACATCGTCTTTTAAATCTATGTTTCAGCCTTAACATGATGGCAGGAAACTTCAAGTTCATACCACAGATTAGTCCAAATGAGAAGAATTGGCAAGCCAAAGTAATTGTTGTTGAAAAATTAGCACCAAAGAGGCAAAACATAATAATAGTAGATATAAAAACATGGTGCGAATGGATCATAAGGTAAACAACTTCTACTAAATAAATATAGTGTACGCCTATTCGTTTTTTCTTCTATAAGATAAAGATAATTATATGAAACAAAAGATTAGGCTAATTTTCATTCAAAACTGTCATAGGGAACACAGTGCATGCAACACTATACGATGCAAATATTACTGCCTTTGAAGATCAGCTTTAATTGAGCAAAACATACATCATTTCAAATGCTCTTGTTAAGGATACAAAGCTTGAATATAAAGCTTCAAATGGTAATGTACAATGGACAATATCTGAAAAGACACGTGTTCAAGAAGTGAACAAAAAGGACATGGAATTCTTGTTTTTGACTTACAGTTTCACTCCTTTTCCTAAGTTACAAAAATACATGGATTGCAACAAAGATATAAGTAACTTCTAATCAATCCTTTCTTCTCTTTCTCATAACTATACCTTACGTTTTTTACTTTAGTTCATTTGAAAACACATGCACATAATTATTAACTCTTAAACTAAAGTTTTTACACATAATATCTATATATGCATACTTATACTTGCTATTGACATCCGTCCAAAGCGACTCATTCAAGCACAGTCTGGAAACCAAACATATGTACAGGATATTGTACTGATCGATAAAACCTTCCACACAATCACATTAACATTGTAGGATGGCTTTGTCGAGAAAGAATGTGTTCTCATTGCAGACAACATTGACAAAAGAACCTGTGATTTTAGCAACCCGATTGAAAGCTTCATCATTTAAAGGTAATATTTATTACACATACAAATACAATACAACTTATTACTATCTATATAAAGCAAAATAATTCTATACAAGCAAGAACTAATGTGTGATTTTTTAATGTAGGCCTCACACTGTCAACAAAAATTAATAGCACCTTCTTCATAGATGCTGCTTTCAACCAAGTTACAGAATTGAAAAAATGGTAACATAAGATAACTATAGAATATAGAAAAACTTGCACCGACATTTTTTTCAACTATATATCTTCCTCACTGTGTAGATATTCAAACTCTAATTGTTTTCTTCATCCTTGGTAACAAGTTTTACAAGCTTATGATTATACTCAGTAATGGTTCATGTTTTACTTATCTAATCATTTCATGCCAGGATCGAAGCGTATAATGAAGAACTAAATGACATTGTATTAGAGAAACCACATTGTACAGTTAACACCCACTAAGTTATCTCCTCCAACCCACAAAAAAATTATGCAAATACAAAATCTCATAACTCATTTTCCCTTCATTGTAGAAATACATTGTGATCCTCTTATATTTTATCAATACATTCATCTTATTTCCATACGTTAATATTAGATTTCGTTCACGACATAAATACTATTGGATCAAAGCTAAACTATCCATCAAAACAACAAGACAAACTTTCTCTTGTACATGTCCTGTAATAATTGCGATAAAGTCACTCGTGTTGATTTTGGTGAAACTTTTTCAAGTATTTACTGCGAATATTCTTCTGCGAAGGATATACCCAGGTAACATTTTATACAATTCAATTAAGTAAGTAATCATGTTCAAATAAATTCTAACACTTATCATATTTTAGTGCATTTTAATGATTCTTTTGTTACACACACACACACACACACACATATATACTCATTCACCAATCCTATAGAGAAAATGCCACTGTACAATTAGAAGATGCAACATGAATCTTAAATGCAAGTGTAATTGGTGACCATGCTGAAACACTACTGAAGTATATTGCTGAAAGTTTGATGAATCTTTCTAAACAGTAAGTTTCCTACATTAATGAAACTTTTAATCATACATGCATATAAATAACAGTCTTCCATTCTCATTTTTAACAGGAAACTGGTCCATCCATTACTACAATCATCCAAATGGACGCTGAGGAAGAGTACATTTTTTTTACATCAAAGCTACACAGCCGGAGCAAAACACTACTCAGTACAAATATGAAATTATATTCGTTTTGAATGCTCTCCCTGCCATTGACATTATAGAAGAACAACTAATTGAGAAAGAGAAAAGCTCCCCATGCTTTGCTGAAGTGAAAAAAAATTATGAGAGTCAAGAAGCATCCACACCATCTGAAAAACAAGTGCTCTTTGAAACTTCAACTGAGCCAGTACTTCCCAACATACCAGCTGAAAGAAGCATTGCTACCCCCAGTTCTAAAACTCATGAAGTCTCAGCAAAGAGAAAGTTCGACTCATGATCATTATATGCTTTTGCAGACAACATCAATGCTACAACCTAAAAGTTTGATTTGCTCGTTTTGATATCTCCATGTACTGCACCCGTTAACGAAAAGCTTTCTTTTATTTTGTAGCACTGGTTTCTATGATAACTACTCCCATGTTTATCGTTAGCAGAATGTACAATTAACCTCATGATTTCAAGTTGAACCTTTTTTGGTTTTGTAGTGTTGCTATTGTATATGAGATGTTCCAGGAAGTTTAAACTCAACAACAATGTATTTGCCTTCATGAGGCTTTTGAGATTGTAACTTATCTATGATATTGTAGAAGTTCAAACTTTAACAAATCACCATTCATTTGTCATATCACTAAATATTATTTCCTACCCAAGCTTTAAAAGACGCTGCCATCGCCACCCATAGGGGTGTCCAAAATATCTGAACCGAATCGGACCGAACCGAATCCGAACCGAACCTAGCGGTTCTTCATAAGTTAAAGACCCGAACGGGTACCCAAATCGAGAACCGAAATGTTTGGGTCGGGTCTCGGGTCTAGATCAAGAACCGAAGAACCGAATGAGACCCGAAACTAAATATTTTTTTTATATTTTTTTATTGAATTATTAAATTATTTTATTTTTTCTAAATAAATTAACAAATTAAATAAATAAATAAAATCATTTCATAATTTTTTAACTCCTAAAACAGTTGAAACCTTAATTTGTACATAAAACTGGTTAAGAGAAGATTCTAGACTCTTGAAAGTTTCCCAAGATGGAATTTGCATTGAAGAAACAGAGTTCTATGAGAGCATTGAGACATGTAATATATATATATTAGAGTGTGTTTGGTATAGATTTTAATCCAATTAAAATTGAAAATATAGCCGTTATTGGGTCCCACGCGTCTAATAAAAGTCAACAATAACGGCTAATTTTTCAATTTTAATTTGATTTTAATCTCTACCAAACACACTCTATATTTTTTTTATCAAATCTTATTAGTTGAATATTTTTTAGTTTATTTGTTTGTTAATTATGCTTTTTCAATTCTTGTAGAGTTTTTTTGTCATGGCAAGTCAAGCAGTAGCAGTTGGTATTTGTATGCATTGAATTAATGTTATTCGACAACTAGTTATTTTTATATTTTTGAATTTGGCTACGTTAATTTGTAAAAGTTACAAATGAAATGTCATTAGTTATATTTATGTAGTATTGCTGTAAATGTTAAAAAAATTAATTATGGTACGGAACCGAACCGAACCGAACCCGAACGGTTCCATAATTATATTTGGACCCGACTGGTCCATTTATTAAATACCCGAAAATTCTGGAACCGAGCAGAATCGAACCGAACCGACCCACAGACACCCTAGCCACCCACTAAATCGACTATCAAAAAAGGTACGCAAGCTGCGCGGAGACATCGAGCTCCACTCCACGCGGAGAAAGGTCTACCATAGCGCGGATGATCGTTTGATTCCCGCAAGTGAACGGGATTGTTATCAAGTAATAAAGTAGTGAATAGAGTGTCGAACCCACGAGGACTACGTATTTAATCGAGTTAAAATTAATTACAACTTTAATTGAATAGAAAACAATTTTTGTGATGTTTTTATACTAATCCCTAAATTGTCTATTAAACTAACGAAAGCAAATAAATGTGTTTTTCAAATGTGTGAGATGCATTGCTAAGATGTCGAATCCTCCTTGTTATTCCATTATTAGTGCAACAATTAAAGTGACAATTTGAAATCATTTATGTTGGTCAATGCTTCTAATTTAATTGAAAGTCTCTTTCGATAGCGATCAAATCTATTCCCCCATATGACACTTCTATCTATAATTGAAAAATGCAAATATGATAAATGCATTAACAAGTACTAGAATACATTGAAACCATGTAAAGCATAGAGGTTTATCTCTATCCTCCATCGAACTTTACAATATTTATTATATTTTTATTAAACCCTATTGTTTCTCTCGATAACAATAAAATCCATTAACAATTCAATGGTGATCAAACAATTGAAAAGAATGATAAAAATAATAATAAATTTCCACAAATTAAATCAAATTAAAGTCAAAATAATTAATTAAAAATTAAAAATATCATAACAATAGTTCATCTCATCCTAACAATGTATAAAATTAGCCTAACATATCGAAATTACAAGAAATAATATTTAAGTGAAAAAAAATAATCCGAATTTTTGATAAATTGAGAAGATGAATCTTGAAATATTGAATCTCTTCAATGGTTTCTTTATATATCTTCACTTGTACATTCTCTTCATGGATTTCAATATGTATTCTCCTAGTATGTATTTGTAGGAGTCGAAAATTGATTGAAAATCATGTCCAAATTGACTCTCAAAAGAGTTCCACTCGAATAAGGAAAGTTGTATTCGTGCACGAATTTTTTGGTCTCTGCACAATTGTCAGTATTTTGGTCATAACTTCATCTCGCGATATCCAATTGATGCAATTCAAAGTGCGTTAGAAAGATAACTCAAAGGGATACAATCTTTAGATAAATATAATTTTTCCAATTTAGATGTTTATTATGTTAAAAATCGGTTTCAATTTTCGACTAAAAATCTGGAATATAACTTGTACGATTGGAAATTGATTTTGATCATATTTCATTCCTTTTTGAGTTCTAATTCCATCCAATTGGCTCCTAAAGATCTTTCAAGTATCATTTTTGGTCCAAATCAACTATTGAATATTTTTAATTTGGTCCTCAGACTTTGAATTTTGCCAATTTTCACCAATTTTCGCTTCTTCATTCAACCATTGAGTTTTACCTATATAACATAAAATACAACAATTTAGGATATATTTTGTCAAAAGAACTACCAAATATCGATATTTTAGGACTCCGAATAAGTGTATAAAATACACTTATCAAATACCCCCAAACTTAAACATTTGTTTGCCCTCAAACAAAATTATAACATAAATAACAATAAATACACATGCATGCAAAAATATTTTGTTAGACAATATAGTTTTTTTTATCTTCGTATTTGAAATTACAGTACTAAATGATGCGGACATCGTCAAACTTAATTTTATTGTTATTGAGTTTTATTAGTTGAGATTTATTTTATTAGTATTGGACTTTTTATTGTTGTGGACATTATTGTTCATGTTTCTTGTTATTGAGCTTGTACTAGCGGGTCGACCCAAGCCCGTAAAGTTCGATTTTTCTTACTATTTATATGGGTTTTCATTGTAATTGCGACAGATGATGATTGAATGAAATTAATATTTGGCGACTGCCACGTTTTCTCATTTCTGATTTCTCTTCTCGCTTCATCTTCATCTTCTTCTTTGGCTTCTTCTTCTGCTTGCTTCTTCCTGAGCTTCTTGTCTTCTTCTACGATAATAATTCTCCTTTGTGATGCATCAAATTTGGTATCAGAGTTAAACCTGAATTCCATCTATTGCAATACTCCATAACATCCGACATCATCAGTTTCCCCAACACCACCATAAAACTAGAGCACCGTCGTTGCAAACCCGTATCTGAATGCTCGAAACCATTCAAGATTTCCTCAAATTCTCCACTGAAATCAACCCCAACATCATAGCCACCACAAGATCTAAACTAGCAATTGCAAAATCTAAAAGCCGGACAAGCTACTAGGTCACCATCACCGGCCAATCCCCAAAACACCCAACCAACACACAAACTCCATAACAATCGCCGACAATTTCTAAACCAACAACACAAAATCTAATACTTTCGCCCCTACTTCCACTATCTCACAACCCCGCAGCTACCCCAGCCGCTTCTTTACACCCCATCATCAGTCATAACTCATGACACAGCCATCAAACCACTCGAACCCGAACCGCAACACCAAACCACACCTCCTGCCGACAAATTACAAGACGCAGCCACCACCTCGTGTCACAACCCAATTAAAACAGCTGCACAAAACACAAAATATACTTTCACCCAAACTGTTCATTGCCACACCTTCCACTGCCACAGTCGTCGGCTCGACGTTGTCGAAAAAAAAGAAAATCATAGAGGAGCAGTCGATGCCCAGAATGAGAAGGAATCGACATGGGTTCCATATATTTGGGCCCAATTGGGGGTTTCTTTTGTTTTTTTAAATTTCTAAGGCCATAATTTTATTGGTAAGGCCATAATTTGTAATTTCCTTTCAGTTTTGGGCTCAATTTTAGGCCATGTTTTTGTTATTTACTGTTAGCTAAAAATGTGAAAAAAAATGTGAAAAAAGTGTGATAAAAAAAGAGATAATCTTTTTTTGAAGTGTGAAAAAAGAAGAGTTTTTCTAACATTTTCTTAAGTATATCTTGCCTTGTTGGTTGGCTTGGTACTTCGACGATCTTGTTGATTGGCTGGTTTAGTTCGAAAAATTGGTTGATTGACTCGGCTACTTCAACGAACAAAGGAAAGTCTCTATTTTATTTATCATTGGTTAATATTACCTTTTATTTTAAAATTGCATCGATTAAATTCTTTGTGCTGCTGTGATTCTAATTTTACCTAAAGTTCACATGACTGAACGCCTTGACTTGTTAAATTTCTATAATTTTACCTAAAGTTCATGTTATCGAATCACTTGACTTGCTCAATTTCCATTTTATCCCTTATTTTATGTGATCCAATTTTTGACTAGTATTTGACCTCTGCTTTGTGATTTTACATGTATCGGTAATATAAGCTTGCCATATTTGGATTTACATAATCCCAAAGTTTAAAAAAATGCTCAAGTTATTATTTTTCGTTGCTTGCACTTCTTGTTCATTGATCTCTCTATACACTTCATTTAGCTAGTAGTACATTGCATGCAGTTGCGTAGTGGTCATCTTGTCACATCTAGTTCCCGCAACCTGACCATGGACCTATCTCAACTTGATGCCATCACTCGTCAATTAGCACACCTTGTCACTCAAGTCGCTATTGTCCAAACTGACATGGTCGCTACTCGTAAAGAGAATAAAGATTTAGCTGCTAGGTTGTCCACTTTTAAGTAAGAACGAGGTTATAACCGTCACAATACTCATTATCATCCACATCATAAGGATCGTTTCTTTAAAAACAATAAAGTAGATGCTCCTACTTTTGATGAGTGTTTAGATTTTGAGATTGTTACTCAATTGACTGCCCTTAAACAAGGGAACCGATTAGTGAGTGAACTTATTGCTGAATTTTAGAAATTTCGAATGAAATGTCATGTCATTGAGGATGAGGCCCTAACTATGAGTAAGTTTAGACAAGGTCTACAAGATGATCTTAGGCGTGAGCTTTTCCTTCGGGGTGTCACTACTCTTGATTACGTTTATTCTTTAGCCCGAGATTTTAAGTTGATTTTTGATACTCCATATAAAAAGCATGGTGACAACCATACACCAATCTGCTCAGTGCCGCTTCCTCTTAAGTCTATTAGGAGACCTTCCCCGTCTATTGTTCCTCCCGTGTTCGAAATTACGGGTACAATTTCTGACGTTTCAACTATTTCTTCTCACTTGCGGTGCTTCAACTGTAAGGATTTTGGCCACATGTCTTCCAAATGTCCAGCCGAACCTTAGCCATTAACGAACGAAAGGATATAATAGATGAGCGGTTAGATGATCAGGTCTATGTACCTAAACTTGAAGAATCCGATGACTTTGATGATAGTGAGAACACCTTCTTAGGTAGTAATTGGACTTTTCCTATGAATCTAGGTCTTATACCCCTTGTTCCCGATACCCAGTCAAGTGTTTCATGTCGTATCCTTATCCACCCAAATGTGCTATTGTTTTGCGTAATCATGTCATTCTCAAGGAAAATCTTTGGAATTAGGATTTGATCGTCCCAACAATTCAACTTATATATAAACATTCGGTGAATCGATCAATAATCATGTGTCTCTTTGAATTTATTCATGATTGTTATCCTATGAAGCCTTTGGATCTTATTTCCATGTTCCTACATGCTAGTGTGTCAATATCAACTGATACATTTGTACATCATCTTCATGCTTTGCATATTGAGATCAATAAATGACTTGAAGCAGGTAATGCATCATTTAAACTTCAAGATGATTTGCATAAACGACGTTTTGAACTTAATATTGGGGATTATGTTATGT